>WNWK01054942.1:0-11404 GCA_009830355.1 Cherax destructor
GTACTAAAACAGACTAAAAGCATCCATGTATTAAGTGAAGCAAAAGAGATCTGAAAGAAGGAATTTGATCAGTAGATACATTTTCATGATCAGTAGATACATTTTCATGATCAGTAGATACATTTTCATGATCAGTAGATACATTTTCATGATCAGTAGATACATTTTCATGATCAGTAGATACATTTTCATGATCAGTAGATACATTTTCATGATCAGTAGATACATTTTCATGATCAGTAGATACATTTTCATGATCAGTAGATACATTTTCATGATCAGTAGATACATTTTCATGATCAGTAGATACATTTTCATGATCAGTAGATACATTTTCATGATCAGTAGATACATTTTCATGATCAGTAGATACATTTTCATGATCAGTAGATACATTTTCATGATCAGTAGATACATTTTCATGATCAGTAGATACATTTCTTCAGTAGATACATTCATGATCAGTAGATACATTTTCATGAAATCATGTAGGCATAAGAGAATGACTCTGACTAATAATAATCTTTTTATTGCAGATATTAAATAAAATATTCGAGTTTTAAATAATATTGTTGGAGTTTAAACGTTAATTTTCACAAGTTTTCTCGTTTCATTATTTTTTATATATTTTCATACACTGACCATTTAACAGCACCAGTGACTGTTAGGTGTGATTAGGACCTCGGGAAAAGGGGGGAGGCCAGGGGCAGTGACTCGACCCCTGCAACTACAAATAGGAAAGCACACACACACAGTGAAGAGGCGGGGCCAGGAGCTATGACTCGACCCCTGCAATCTCAACTAGGTGAGTACACACTCACACACATACGTGTGAATGACATGACCGTAGGGATAGACACAGAAGTGTCCCTGTTTGCAGATGATGCGAAGTTAATGAGAAGAATCAATATTTTTTAATATTTATAAATTATTTACACATTTTTAAAAACCCCATTAAAAATCTATATTATTTTTCAAAAAATATATGAAACAATAAATTCTAAGAAAAATGTGCTAAAATGGTATTTTATTGCATATTTCGACGTTTTAGAGCGGTTTGAGTGCTTTTCTTACAAAACTCATTTTTTAGCTAAAATACTTAGATTATCAAACTTTTAAATAGAATTTCTACTGCAACTGAAATTTATGGGAAAAGTAAGCGAAATTTTATTATTTTTTCTTAAGGAAGCTTGCTCATAGGTATATTTTATCTAAAAAAATAGTTTTTCAGAAAATCCTTGAAAATGCCTTGAATCGTCAAAAATGCAACAAAATAACGTTTTATATAATTTTTAATATTTATAAATTATTTACACATTTTTAAAAACTCAATTAAAAATCTATATTATTTTTCAAAAAATATATGAAACAATAAAATCTAAGAAAAATGTGCTAAAATGGTATTTTATTGCATATTTCGACGTTTTAGAGCGGTTTGAGTGCTTTTCTGACAAAACTCATTTTTTAGCTAAAATACTTAGATTATCAAACTTTTAAATAGAATTTCTACTGCAACTGAAATTTATGGGAAAAGTATGCGAAATTTTATGATTTTTTTAGAGGAGGCTTACTCATAGGTATATTTTAAAAAAATAGTTTTTCAGAAAATCCTTGAAAATGCCTTGAATCGTCAAAAAATGCAATAAAATTACGTTTTATAGCATTTTTTAATATATATAAATTGTTTACATATTTTTTAAAAATACCTTTAAAAATCTAAAAAAAATCAATGTTATTATACAATATTCCATATTATTTTAAAAAAAATACATGAAACATTAAAAATTTAGAAAAATGTGCTAAAATCGTATTTTATTTCATATTTCGACATTTTAGAGCCGTATTAGTGCTTTTCTGACAAAACTCATTTTTTAGCTAAAATACTTAGATTATCAAACTTTTAAATAGAATTTCTACTGCAATTGAAATTAATGGGAAAAGTAAGAGAAATTTTATGATTTATTTTGAGGAGGCTTACTCAAACGTATATTTTATCTAAAAAAATAGTTTTTCAGAAATCCTTGAAAATGCCTTGAATCGTCAAAAAATGCAATAAAATAACGTTTTATAGCATTTTTTATTATATATAAATTATTTACATATTTTTTAAAAATACCTTTAAAAATCTAAAAAATCAATGTTATTATACAATATTCCATATTATTTTCAAAAATACATGAAACATTAAAAATTTAGAAAAATGTGCTAAAACGGTATTTTATTTCATATTTCGACGTTTTAGAGCGGTATGAGTGCTTTTCTGACAAAACTCATTTTTTAGCTAAAATACTTAGATTATCAAACTTTTAAATATAATTTCCACTGCAATTGAAATTTATGGGAAAAGTAAGCGAAATTTTATTTATTTTTTTAAGGAAGCTTGCTCACAGGTATATTTTATCTAAGAAAATAGTTTTTCAGAAAATCCTTGAAAATGCCTTGAATCGTCAAAAAATGCAATAAAATAACGTTTTATATCATTTTTTAATATTTATAAATTATTTACACATTTTTAAAAACCCAATTAAAAATCTATATTATTTTTCAAAAAATATATGAAACAATAAAATCTAAGAAAAATGTGCTAAAATGGTATTTTATTGCATATTTCGACGTTTTAGAGCGGTTTGAGTGCTTTTCTGACAAAACTCATTTTTAGCTAAAATACTTAGATTATCAAACTTTTAAATAGAATTTCTACTGCAATTGAAATTTATGGGAAAAGTATGCGAAATTTTATGATTTTTTTTGAGGAGGCTTACTCATAGGTATATTTTATCTAAAAAAAAAGTTTTTCAGAAAATCCTTGAAAATGCCTTGAATCGTCAAAAAATGCAATAAAATTACGTTTTATAGCATTTTTTAATATATATAAATTATTTATATATTTTTTTTAAAAATACCTTTAAAAATCTAAAAAAAATCAATGTTATTATACAATATTTCATACAATTCGCCACCCAGCTCTGATTGTGTGAGGGTGTGCGGTGCGCTGGCCTGACCCCTGGTGGATCTTGACAACACTTTGGTTTTCACCAACATGGCGGCAGCTGGGAGGAGACGGTTGAACACAGTTTGTGTGGACCTGGTTACAGGAGTTATCAACCCTGCCACGGCCGGAACAGTATTGGCCACGATCCTACGAGATATTTATGGACTTGATACTACGGATTTGTATGGAGTGGCACTGAACGGGATGAATAGAGTGTTTGTGAAACTTCAAACGGCAGAGGTGTATGAAAGGCTGGTGGATAAGCATCAAGATAGAGTGTACACCGTGCACACAGGACTACAGGTACGCTTAAAGGACGTCTCAAGGACATACACTTGGGTTCGATTGAGGAATGTCCCGTTTGAGGCTGATGCGGTGGACATCAGTGCAGTTTTCGGGGCATACGGCATTATCCATGCTGCTACTCCTGGCACGTGGAGTGAAGGACCGCTGATGGGGATCTTTGAGGGGTCTTTTGCATTGAAGATGACCTTGCGACATCCCATACCGTCGTACGTCGTATTGCCGGATTTCAGGACGCAGATATACGTCACCTACATGGGGCAACGCAGGACTTGCCGTCTGTGCGGGGCATATGAGCATGTGGCGGCCGACTGCTTGAAGAGGTCGGGCCCAAGAATGAACGGGGGACATCGTGGAAAGAACGTGACAGTGCAGAGAAATGTGCAGAGGGAAGAGGAACAGTCGGAGAAACAACCAAAGTTGTGGAGCGAGATAGTAGACGGTGCAGAGGTGGTGTGTCAGACGATATCACAGGAAACGGCGCCATCAGTGGTTGAAGGTGGCAACCAGGAGAGTGCTGTGGAGGAAGTGGCTTTGGAGCAGGTATTAAGGGACATTATGGACGAACCTCTACCGGTGTTAAGTGTAGAAGCCACTGGGGGTATGGAAGATACAATGGATATGGTGGAGGGCATAGTGAATGCCAGTATCAATGACCAAACATTAGTGTTGGAGACAGTGCAGGCGGAGGTACATCAGATTGATAGTGCAAGTGGTGTGGAAGTTGTGCAGGGGACCCGCAAGAGGTCTGGCACACTGTCTGATTGTGATGACGTGTTGACCCCGGCCCAGAGGATTTGTAAGAAACCTCTGGTGGAAGTTGCTAAGAAAGACTTGGGATTGGTGCAAGATCAGGGAATTAATAAGGGTGGGAAGAAGGAGGGTAAATTGCAGAGTAAAGGAAAATCTGGGTCGCAACTTCCACCGAGGCCGAAGGGCAAACCTTTGTCTTTAATTTCAAGTGTTTAACGTTAAATGTAAATGGGTTGAGAGCAGATATTAAAAGTGCTTGGGTAGAGTGTACGTTGAGACGGTATGGTGTGACTGTGGGTTTTTTGCAGGAGCATAATTATAGGTGTGGTAGAGATTTGGTATTGGATGGTTATAAGGTATTTGCCAGTTCATCAAGTAGATTAAAGGGTGGGGTGGCGGTAGTGGTAGCAGTGTCAAGCCCATTCAAGCCTTTGCGATGGGAGGAGAGTGGGGGGCAGACTGGTGAGGGTGGAGGGCGAATGGGGGGTGAAGGTATGCTTTTGGGAGTGTATATGCCGGCAGAGTCTTCCAGACAGGTGAAGGTGGATTTTGTGAGGAGCATATGATTTATGCATGTAGGGATTTGCCTAGCGTAACCATAGTTGGGGAGATTTTAATTGTGTCATCAGGGAAAGGGATGTAGAGCCACGGGGAGGGGTGTGTTTTGCAGGCTCTGAGGACTTACTTAGGTGTGTAGGTTTGAAGGATGTTATTGGGGTAGGAGGGGCGGGAGAACATACATTTGTTAGAAGAGGGTATGGGGCTAGGCTAGATAGAATTTATGTAACAGGGAGTGTGGTGGTGGGTGCGGTTAAATATTTAGATGTGGGTTTTACAGATCATCGGGAGTGTTGGTGGAGGTGGAATGGTCGGGTGTGGTAAGGTGGGGTAAGGGGTATTGGAAATTAAATGTTCAGCTTTTGAGCGGTGAGGGTAGACGTGTGGAATTTAGTGATTGGTGGGGAGGGTTGTGGGAGGAGGTTGCAGGGGGGCTCTGGTGGATTGGTGGGTGGAGGTGGGTAAGAGGGCATTAAAGCATACTATCAGAGATTGGGCAAAGAAGAGGTAGGATGGCGTTATGGCATGCAAAACTACTTGGAGGGATTATTGACGGACTGTTACTTAAGAGGAGGTCACAGACTAACTGAGGAAATACGGACATTGAAGGAAAGGTTGCGGTTGCTGCAGAAGGAGAGTTTTGGGGCATGCAGGATGAAAGCAGGCTTGGATGACGTGTTATGGGGAGATAAACCCTCCAAATATGTATTGGGTAAGTGTAGGAACCGAAAGGATAGGATGACAGTGGAGTGCTTGGAGGTGGATGAAGAATTGGAGAATTATGATGAAGGAATGCGGATTTGTACCACAGAGGCTATGAACGTGTATGTGGATAAGTGGTTTGCCAAGCATATGTGTCGCAAAGGGGTGAGTGTGATGAACAAGGATTTAATATTAGGGGGAATCGTGGAGAGGTTGGGACGAAGTGAGCGGAAGGAGTTGGAGGGGATGATCAGTGAAGGGGAGGTGTGGGAGGCGGTGAATGGGTTAAGTAGAGGAAAGGCCCCTGGAATAGATGGTATAGCGAACGAGTTTTATAAGGAAAATTGGAACATCATGAGGGACTGTTTGGTTGGTGTGATGAATGGGATGAAAGAGGAGGGGGTGATGGGTAGGGAGATGGGATTGGGAGTGGTGGTTCTAGTACGGAAGGGGAAGATAGGAGATACTTTGAGGAATTACAGACCTTTGGTACTAATGAATTCTGATTATAAAATATTTGCAAAGATTCTAGGTAACAGATTAAAAAGGGTGTTGGGGAGGGTGATTGAGGTAGGACAGGGGGGGATTCCAGGTAGGGAGTGGTGGCGGGTCATGAGTACATTAAGGATTTCATTGAAAGTGTGGAAGGGGAGGGGTACTGGCATTAGATTGGCAGGGGCGTATGATAGTGTAGAGCGCGAGAGCATGTACGAAATCATGGAGCGACAGGGGTTCGGTGTGGAAGTGATGAGTTGGATCAGAGCTTATATGAAGGGGCATGTGTTAGGGTACAAGTCAACGGTAGATTGGGTGGGGTGGTGCAGATGGAAAGGGTTTGCGGCAGGGATGTCCTCTGTCGCAAATTCTGTTTGCATGTGTTCAGGATCCGTTTACAGATTGGTGGGGGAGGGTGGTGGTGGTGAGGGGATCATGAATATTGTGGGGTATGTGGACGACACTACGGTGCTGGTATGGCAGGAGAAGGGGCTGGGGCATGTAGGGAACAGTATAGGCACATTTTGTAAGGCAACTGGAATGAAGGTGAACGGGGCAAAATCATTGCTGTTGGAGGTGGGTAATTGGGTGGGAAGGGGGTTGGGTAGAAGATATGGTTGGAATGTGACTGATACAGTGAAAATATGTGGAATAGTGTTCACGGGGAATCGGGATGTGACGAGAGAGGTAAATTCGGGGAATGTAGTGCAACGGGCAATGGAGCGTATAAATGGTTGGCGTGCGGGTGAGCTCACGTTGAGGCAGAGGGTCATTGCGGTAAACACAATGATTTACAGTAGGATTTGGTTTGTAGCTAATATTTATCCTTTATTGAGGTGGGATGTGGAAGGGCTGGAGCGTAAAGTATTTAAGTTCATATGGGCTAATGGTAGACATTGGTTACGGAAGGATATAGTTAGGAAGGACATATTATTGGGGGTTGGGTCTGATTTGGCTGGAGAAGAGGTTGATGTGCATGTATGTGAAACGTTGTGTGTTGAGGAGGGGGTGGAGGGACCGGGGTGGAAGGAGTGTTGAGAGATTTGGGTGAATGGTGGGAAGGGAGGGATCTGGTACAGTGCAGGGATTGGCTGCGCAATATGATGGTCATAAAGGAACCGCAAAATTTAAAAGTAGCTGTGCTTATGAGGTTAGGAGGTGGGTGGGGGTGCTGGAGGGAGGCTATATATCCAGTTTATGACTGGAAAGGAATTTGGGGGTTCCGGGAATTACGTTTATCGGGAAGGGATCGTGAGCTGATGTATAGGTTTCTACATGGGGCGGTTGCAGCAAGGGAGATTTTATTTCGAATGGGGTGTGTGAAAGATGGGGTTGTGAGAGGTGTGGCAAGCCGGAGACCGTCTTGCATGCCATATATTTTGTGAAGCATTGGAAGGGGTAAGGTGGTGGATGGGATGGGTTTGAGGAAATTGGGGGAGGGGAGTACCTTTGTTAAGGGCAATTTTCTTGGATTTGGGGGTGTGTCATAGGGACAAAAAGGGTTTAATGTACTGCATGGTGGATTTTGTTTGTGTCTTGGAAATTGAGAGAGGTGGGCATTCGGGAAAGAATAAAGGCGGTGGCGGCTCATATATATCGAACCAAGTGTCGGAATCGTTTGCTATATGGGAAGGGTTGGGATTCTGTATTTTCGGAGGATTACAGATAATTAAGTGTCAAGGGCTATTGAGAGGTTTGGAGGGATTTGAGTGGGCTTGACCTGTAGGGTTGGGGAATAGGGAAAGGGATGTGTTTGTTTTTAGGAGATAGGGACGTGTGATTGGAGAAAGGGGGAGGGAAGATGGGGGTATTATTTTATTATTTTCTTTGGGTGACGGTTGACATTCTATGTTGTGACAAGTGACGTTGGGGTTTTGGGTAGTGGATGAGATGAATGAAGGGGTGGAATGGATGTTGGTGAGGTTGGTAAGGTGGGGGAGTCAGGGTTGTACATGGGTTTGGCTGGTCCTCTGAAGCCGGGGAGGGAGGAGGTGTGTTTGGGTGGTAACTGGTGTGAATGTGTTGGGGTTGGTTTGTACTTACCAGTAGATGGTAAGGGTAACTGAAACATGTTGTGGTTACTGTGAATTTCGATTTGTAATTTACTTTTGTATATACTCTGTGGCAGGTTGATGGCATTCTGATAGGACATCAGGTATGCACCACACTTGTTGTAGGTCATGAATTTACACATGTATAAGTGTAATTAGTATTAATACAACTTATAAAGTTAAAAGTAATAGATGCTAATTGTGTTTGTATTCATTTTTACATAATTGTGTGTATAGAGGTTTGTTGTGGCTATGAAAGCAAAAATTTGTGGTTAGGTGTGAAGTTATTAGGATACTTTTGTTAAATGTAATCTCATGCACATAGAGCTTACAGTTTATAAGGTTAATGCAAATTGTTAGGTGGAGAGGGGGGTCTCTTATTGGGATTTGTGGCATAGGTAGGATGCATGTCCTTAATGATTTGTAAGGACGATTCATATCTGTTTATGGTAAAAATATTACTAGGAATTATATCGGTGTCGGGTCTCGGCACTGGGTGTACCTTTGTTGTATGTTAATTTTATCACCTTGCACGAAGTTTGTATTGAGCTGTTGTTTGTGACATAGCATTTATTTCCATTGATGTTGGAAAGGTTATTCAGAAAATACTTGAAAATGTTTTGAATCATCAAAATATGCAATAAAATAACGTTTTATAGCATTTTTTAATATTTATAAATTATTTACACATTTTTAAAAACCCTATTAAAAATCTATATTATTTTTCAAAAAAATATATGAAACAATAAAATCTAAGAAAAATGTGCTAAAATGGTATTTTATTGTATATTTCGACGTTTTAGAGCGGTTTGTGTGCTTTTCTGACAAAACTCATTTTTTAGCTAAAATACTTAGATTATCAAACTTTTAAATAGAATTTCTACTGCAATTGAAATTAGTGGGAAAAGTAAGCGAAATTTTATTATTTTTTCTTAAGGAAGCTTGCTCACAGGTATATTTTATCTAAAAAAATAGTTTTCAGAAAATGATTGAAAATGCCTTGAATCGTTAAAAAATGCAATAAAATACCGTTTTATATCATTTTTTAATATTTATAAATTATTTACACATTTTTAAAAACCCAATTAAAAATCTATATTATTTTTCAAAAAATATATGAAACAATAAAATCTAAGAAAAATTTGCTAAATGGTATTTTATTGCATATTTCGACGTTTTAGAGCGGTTTGTGTGCTTTTCTGACAAAACTCATTTTTTAGCTAAAATACTTAGATTATCAAACTTTTAAATAGAATTTCTACTACAATTGAAATTTATGGGAAAAGTAAGCGAAATTTTATAATTTTTTTTTGAGGAGGCTTACTCATAGGTATATTTTATCTAAAAAAAATAGTTTTTTAGAAAATCCTTGAAAATACCTTGAATCGTCAAAAAATGCAATAAAATAACGTTTTATAAATTATTTATAAATTATTTACATATTTTTAAAAAATCCCATTAAAAATCTTTAAAAATAATATTATTATACAATATTTCATATTTTTCAAAAATACATGAAACATTAAAATCTAAGAAAAATGTTGTATCACCACAGACAGTAGTCATTACATGGTCTTTTCAAAGTGGTCTTCAAGTTTAACATTGTTGTCCCAGTACTCCTTCATTTTCTATACCAAGTCACAAATGGATCGTGATCATTATTTTTTAAGGTTGCAAACAACCTTCAAAAACGCCTTTTCTATCTGTCTGTCTGGAGTTTCCTGGAAATCATATCTTAAGAACTTCAAGGCTCTGGGTATCAGCTTTCCTGATCGCAAACTAAAGCTGCGAGTCAGATGATAGACTGCACCTGCTGGCTGCAAATCTTCCAACACACAGCCACAATATTGGACTGCAAGTCATTTGTTCTCATTGGGAATACATCACAGACTGTTTTCTTCCCTGAAAACGTGGCAGGTTGTCCACAGAATAAACAGTATTTGCTGGATTGAAATACAGTTTCACTAGATGGAAGTTAACGGGGGCTGTGGATGCTATTTCACTACTTTACCTCAAACCTTTTAATTGTATTGTTGGAAAAGTCGAAGCGACAGTGTACACAGACTGGCCTACCCATACAACAAGCTTCTCACCTCGTTGTTCACTCCATTTAACAACATCTATATTTTATTTTATTTTATTAACACATCGGCCGATTCCACCAAGGAAGGGTGGCCCGAAAAAGAAAAACTTTCATCATCATTCACTCCATCACTGTCTTGCCAGAGGGTGCTTTACACTACAGTTATAAAACTGCAACATTAACACCCCTCCTTCAGAGTGCAGACACTGTATTGCGACTAGCCGGGGATCGAACCCGTGTTGAAATTAGTTCTGAGGCGCCCACACCATCGTATGTCCTCGGATCACGGTACAACACCTCAACATGAGGCGGGTTAAAACAACACGAGTTCGATCCCCGGGTAGTCCAGTGTTGTTATTGATTAAATACCACTCGTTCGTGTTTACAATAATATATATAATATATATATATATATATATATATATATATATATATATATATATATATATATATATATATATATATATATATATATATATATATATATATATATATATATTATTGTAACCACGAACGAGTGCCATTAGTAAAACTGGTCAATTAGAAAGAACTCATTTAAAATTAAGTCCTTTCTAAAATTTTCTCTTATACGTTTAAATATATAGTTTTTAATTTATGTTAATGTAAAAATTTATAATTTTGTACCAAAAGAAACTTAGAAAACTTACCTAACTTTAATATAACAAGCGCAATTTAATTTAGCCTAACCCAACTATATATATTTTAGATACGTTTACAATAATTTAATAATAAACATACACAATGAAATATTTTTTTCCTTAGGTTCAGAATGATTTTTGCAAATTATTGCATACACAAATTTTCGTTGCCTTATTCAGCAAGAAGAGTGTTGCTATATGAGCCAAAAATCGAAAGTTTTACCTATTCGGCACGACATAAAATAATTATTTTCATTAATAGTTTAATTCATATAATTTACCTGGTTAGTTAAATACCTTCCCCAAACTTCTGTCTATTATGCCTGCGTACAGTCCATGCTACAAGGACACGAAGTAGTAGATAAAACGTGTTTAACCTGAGATAAAGGATAAGCCAGGAATATGTAGACACAGGTGTACATCAGGTGGTTATCTTTCCCACAGCAGACGTGTAAACAGTGTTAAGGTGGTGCGTTGAATATTTAGTGAGTTACATAGTAAACGTGGGAGATTATCCACTACTGTGTTGTGGATAATGACGACTCTAGATTCCCGTAATCACTAAATGATAAACTCACAGGTATTATTTAGACTAGAAAACTACTGCTTGTCTCTTGTCATCCAGTCGTGTTTTTTTGTGCTTACCCGGCAGCGTTCTTCAGCCCCTGCTTATCCGGCAGCGTTCTTCAGCCCCTGCTTATCCAGCAGCGTTCTTTAGCCCTGCTTACCCGGCAGCGTTCTTCAGCCCCTGCTTATCCGGCAGCGTTCTTCAGCCCCTGCTTATCCGGCAGCGTTCTTCGGCCCCTTC
>WNWK01054943.1:0-11404 GCA_009830355.1 Cherax destructor
GATAAAGCTCATGGAGCAGGGAGAGCAGATGTTGTGTGGGTCTTGGGAGAGATATTTAGGTAGACATAGACACTCCTTGTAGGATGGTTACGGTATATTTACGGTAAGAGTAGGAGAGAGTCCAGCCACCGTCCGTCTTGCTCTTAGGTCTCTGGCTAGTGAGGGTGTACGCCTATGTGAGCTGTGTACATGCGCTGAGCCTCTGACATCAGCGGGTATCGTGACGTCACACGCAAAGGGACCAGCTGTATAAGTGGGATGAATGCTGAATGCTGGTACACTACACAAGTGTACATATGATACTGATACGACAGCTCGGACATGTTATCGTATGACGTCTCGGCATACTATACAACTCTATAGACTGAACAGACAGGTGGTACTGTGTGAATCTATACAATAGCAAACACATTATAACTTTGAACTGATCAAGATTAATCTTACTCTCGCACTTCTTGAATTAATGGTACATAAGAGAATTTTAATGGATCTAGATATAACGGATTATATAAATTACAATTTGCAAATTTGATCGATCAATGGATGTGTATTCATGCACTCTTCGGTTTCTGAGGAAGAATAAATATTTACAGGGAAGAAGTTTTAACAGGAAAGATAAACTCGGCTAACACGGGTTATACTGTTAAAACTCAGAACTCAGAGAGAACTTGAACACACAAACATCTTGCTAGATACTGGAAATCTAATAACAAAACACACAGTCAATAATTCGGTTCCAAACTGGATTTTCTAATTTTCTATCTTTAGCTCACAACTTATGATCACTTTCCTACTGGAGGAATGAACAACTCGGTTGTGTGTGGTGGCAGCGGTGGGATATTTAGGTAGACATAGACACTCCTTGTAGGATGGTTACGGTATATTTACGGTAAGAGTAGGAGAGAGTCCAGCCACCGTCCGTCTCGCTCTTAGGTCTCTGGCTAGTGAGGGTGTACGCCTATGTGAGCTGTGTACATGCGCTGAGCCTCTGACGTCAGCGGGTATCGTGACGTCACACGCAAAGGGACCAGCTGTATAAGTGGGATGAATGCTGAATGCTGGTACACTACACAAGTGTACATATGATACTGATACGACACAGAGACCCAGTAGCAGACAGCGAAGAGGCGGGGCCAGGAGCTGAGTCTCGACCCCTGCAACCACAATTAGGTGAGTACAATTAGGTGAGTACACACACGCCCCGATGGCATGGTGGCTAGCGCTCTTGCTTCACGCACGGAGGGCCCGGGTTCAATTCCCGGTGGGGCCGAAACATTTCGAAGTGTTTCGTTACACACACATACACATAAATACAACAGGCCTAGTGTCTAATCGACATGTGCCTAGGACAAAATGGTAACTAACCGTCCTGGAGTAACCGTGCGAGTCACCTGTACAGTCACGTGATCCCACCTGAGCGAGGAGACTGCCTTCCCTTGCTCGACCTCTTTCCTCTGTTGACCCTCGTTGGAGCAACACCTCGCTCTTGTCTCTGCTTGTTTCCTCGTCATTTAGATTATGTTTGGTAGAGTATGTGTTTGGTGGTGAGACGAAACATACTTCTCTGGACTCTGTGTAACTCTGTTCACAAAGCATAGCCTAGATTTAGTGATTTTCGACGTTTTACTGGGCTGTGTGTCCCATTGACACTCTGAGATAACTCAGGTCCCGAGCTGTAGCTTCTGACCTAATTCGATCTGGCATCTGTGCACCGTCACAGTCGGGGATTTGGTTATGCTGAACTTAGATTCAGTATTAGGAGAGTTTTGTGACTATTATGGAGGATCTGCTGAGGGTCACTTAGGGTCGTTATTTTATCTCCTTGTTCCTGACGCTGTGTTGCTGTTGCTTGCTATATTGCTGTTCGGCGAATCGGTCGTTTCACTGTTCAAGCAAGCTGTTCTGATAGCCAGTTTGGTAGAGAAGTTAGCTTATGTGAGGACGTTCATTCAGTCACTTGAGTCGAGTCGAGTCTTACAGACATAACGAGCTACCTGGAGCACACACACATACTCATTTGTATATATCTTAGTATTGTTTATAAATGCTAACATTGTACCAGATGGTACTTAAGAGACATTAAGATATTATGTGCCTTCAGCACAATACTGTATACGAGAGAAGTGTAGGAGCTAACCTCCTAATTAACATCCTAATTAATATCCTGATTGTTTAAATTGATTTATTTTGATACCCTAGACATTTTAACTTTGTTAATAAACATTAAATTTCCTTCTTTGGTTAGTACCCTCTCAGTTGAAATCCTAAGATTCTGCTGAATATTACGGATAACTGGACCAGGATACTGACTACTTGTTACAAAAACCCAGTAACAGGCTGAATGCTAGCGGGACAGACTTTTCTAGTATTCACTGGAGATGTCTATTTCTAATAGATATCGCGTCTTTTGTAACAGAAAGCGAATGCCAGACTGAAGTTCCTCTACAGACAAGCACAGTGTCTACCTACTGAGGCTCGCAGGACCCTATGTCTAGCCCTTATACAATGTCATATGGACTACGCTTGCTCTTCATGGTACTCTGCCTTGACAAAAATAATTGAAAGATAGACTGCAAATCACCCAGAACAAAATGGTAAGATTCATCCTGGACCTGGGTCCAAGAGAACATGTAGGCCAGGATGAATTACGACAATTGGATATGCTGAATAATGATGACAGAGTAAAACAACTTAAGTTAAATCAAGTTTATAAAATTGTTCAAAAACAGTGTCCAAAATATCTTGCTGCAAATTTTGTCAAGGCTGTTAACAAAAGCTATCATAACATAAATTTTCCACTTAACATAACACTCAACGGTTCACCCATCACAAGACTCACAGAGGGAAAATTCCTAGGAATCCACCTTGACAGTAGCCTTAAATTCCAAACACACATACAACAAATTTCCAAGAAAATCTCTAAGACAGTAGGCATAATATCAAAGATACGCTACTATGTGCCTCAATCAGCTCTCCTTGCACTATATCACTCGCTCATTTACCCATATCTCACCTATGGAATCTGTGCATGGGGATCAACAACATTAAATCACCTTAGACCACTCATAACCCAGCAAAAGGCTGCAGTCAGAATGATAACAAATTCCCACTCTAGACAGCATACTCCACCAATATTCAAAAGCCTAAAACTACTCACCATAAAGAACATTCACACTTATTCTTGTGCCTACTACATACATAGAACTCTACATTCTAATATAAACCCTCCGCTCAAAATTCTCCTCACCAACTTTAATAGGACCCATGACCATAACACAAGATACAGATCACCTTTTGATGTACCCCGTGTGCACAGCAACCTATGTAAGAATTCTATGCACATAAAGGGCCCCAGAATCTGGAACTCATTACCAGGAAATGCTAAAATAACCTTGTCTGAAAATCAGTTTAAGACTCTTCTCAAAAACCACCTACTCACCCTAAACTAAATACTCATACTGTAAATTGCCTTCAAAAATGCTCAAAGTTATTTTCCTATAAAATAATTTCAATTTTTACAATTATGTTTACCACCTAATCACCCTAAACTAAATACTCAAACTGTAAATTACTCTCAAAATGCTCAATGATAATTTAATTTTTACTATTATGTTCCATCCTAGTAAACACTTGTTACAATGTCTATTATCATTTTGTAATGAACAATGTATTATCATCATATCATAATTTGAACGTTCTACCAATTCAAACTCACTCAATTACTCCAATATTATGTTCATAGTCTATAAGCCATTAGATTAAGCTGCCCCTAATGCCAAGGCATGCCAGAGGCTCTCCTTGCACCTCAATTTATGATTGTAATGTAAACCCATGTACACGAGCAAAGAAATAAAATTGTATTTGTATTTGTACTAGGAGGAGAGAGCACAACTTTGTAGTACCCACAGTCAGTGGCCAGGCTTCAAACACAATAAAGGAATAAAACAGACTGCTTGTACATGTCAAAGCCAGTCATAGCATGAACCAGTTCAAGAAGAGAGCCAAAAGGTACCTAATGAATGTAGCGACAGAAAGGGAGGAGAATGATTTTTTTTTTTTCTAACACACATGTAAATATAAATAACTCATTTTACCATATTCCTAGTATATCTCCTTTATAGTATAATAAGATATTATCACCTTTATAGTATAATAATAAGGTATTAAAAGGACCCCAATGGAAATAAGTCACTTTGTCTGACTTTTCTGGGTTATCCTGGGTTCTCTACAAATATGCTGTTATGTATGATAATCTGTGTAACTGTATTTGTGTATACCTGAATACACTTACTTACACAACCCGCACTTGGGAGACTAACTAATGGCGACGCTTTGGTTCGACTTTGATTATTAGGCTGCCCAGTATACTTTGTTTAACGAGGGGCTTCCCTCAGAACAGTGGTTCTCATGGTGGGGCCCGCTGCATGATTATATGGGGACCACCACATGATTTTATGGGGACCACCGCATGATTTTAAGGGGGCCACCGCATGTTTGTTCGGGGCCACGGCTGGCTACAATAAGTTGTGAATGTTGATATATCAATGGTAATGAGTACCGACATGGTGATGACCTACGACAAATGTTCAACACCGGGCTACCTTTATTTTGTAGACGTCTAGCCAGCCAGTGGCTTTATTAATGGATATAAATGGAAGACTGTAGAAAATGAGACAATCAGTCTCTCAGCCTAGCAGAATTATTTGCAGAAGACAAGGTAAACAGTCCGTCAACCTAGGTGTTAATTAAACACCGTAGATGAGCAGGTGTTAAACACCTTAGTTGAGTAGGTGTTGAGCGCCTGCTCCTAGTCTTCAATTCATGTATTTGTATTGTATTGATAAAACCACTGGCTGGCGTAACGTTTACAAAATAAATGTACCTAGATGTTGCACATGTGTCTTAATTCATCAACATGTGAATTTTTCAAGACAGTCTGGGAAATCTGAAATGAATGAAAATTTTCATATTTATTTTGACTCTCCTGTAGAGAATTTCCTTTCTTTCTAATCAGTTTTTTTTAGTCATAATTCAAATACAATTTTCATGTTTATGTATTACAGCGCTAGCCGCTTTATAACACGTAAGGTATGAATCGACCCCTGCAACCACAAGTAGGTAAGTACAAATAGGCGAGTACGTAAGGCGAGTACGTAAGGTGAGTACGTAAGGCGAGTACGTAAGGCGAGTACGTAAGGTGAGTACGTAAGGTGAGTACGTTAGGTGAGTACGTAAGGCGAGTACGTAAGGCGAGTATGTAAGGTGAGTACGTAAGGCGAGTACGTAAGGCGAGTATGTAAGGTGAGTACGTAAGGCGAGTACGTAAGGGGAGTACGTAAGGCGAGTACGTAAGGGGAGTACGTAAGGTGAGTACGTAAGGTAAGAATCCAGGACAAGAGCGCAGCAAGGATTACGATCTCTGGGGGGGGGGAGGTATCAAAATAGGATTTGAATTTGAGGAACTTTGAAGTGAAATGCTGGAAAAAAAATCACAGAATTCACATTTAAAGTCATGATTTTCAGTATGTTTACCCGGAGTGTTTTTTGTGGTCACTGGTCAATATAGTGGAGTGAAAATTATAAATTAAATGAAATAAATTTATTTGCTTCGGGGAGGAGGAGCTTAAATACCCCCCCCCTGGTGACTGTACCAGTGGTCCACGGGTCCAGGTCCAGTGACTAGCGTAGGTATCAGCTGCTCAACTGACGCGTCCAGGACACGTCTGTCATCGCTACGTACACGGTAACCGACCCGAACGATTTCAGTGTAGCGCTGAGTATCAACACAGATCATGTGAGTGTGCTGGCTCTGAGCTGTGTATTGTACGTCACACACGAACAAACACTCAAAAATTGGTGTGACTATTGTGGTTCGTGTGGTCCTTGGTGTACACTGTGAAATATTTTCTCACTTCCAGTATTATAATAATAACAGCAGTCATTCTTGTGGGTTGTTATTCTTCGCGTGCAGTTATAATTCTGTGTTTTAGTGATAGATTGAAGTGATTACTATTGTATTGCATTTCTTTTATGTATGTGTGTGTTGGACTTTGGTATACAGTGTACATTTGTACTTCAGTTGAAATCCTGTCAGTATTATAACTATTACTCTCACTTGTTTTTTTTTATATACCTTATAATATACAGAGTGAGTATGTCTCAGCGTGTATATGCCGAGATGTATGTCTCAGCGTGTACATGCTGAGAGGTGTATGTCTCAGCGTGTACATGCTGAGACATGTATGTCTCAGCGTGTACATGCTGAGACGTTTGTCTCTGCGTGTACATGCTGAGACGTGTATGTCTCAGCGTGTACATGCTGAGACGTGTATGTCTCAGCGTGTATATGCTGAGACGTGTATGTCTCAGCGTGTACATGATGAGAGGTACTCACCTAATTGTGGTTGCAGGGGTCGATTCATAGCTCCTGGCCCCGCCTCTTCACTGACCGCTACTAGGTCCTCTCTCTCCCTGCTCCATGAGCTTTATCATACCTCATCTTAAAGCTATGTATGGTTCCTGCCTCCACTACATCACTTGCTAGACTATTCCACTTCCTGACAACTCTATGACTGAAGAAATACTTCCTAACATCCCTTTGACTCGTCTGAGTCTTCAACTTCCAATTGTGACCCCTTGTGTCTGTGTCCTCTGGAACATCCTGTCTCTGTCCACCTTATCTATTCCACGCAGTATTTTGCATGTCGTTATCATGTCTCCCCTAACCCTCTTGTCCTCCAGTGTCGTCAGGCCGATTTCCCTTACCCTTTCTTCATAGGACATTCTTAGCCCCGGAACTAACCTTGTTGCAAACCTTTTCACTTTCTCTAATTTCTTGACGTGCTTGACCAGGTGTGGGGTTCCAAACTGGTGCTGCATACTCTAGTATGGGCCTGACGTACACAGTGTACAGTGTCTTGAACGATTCCTTACTAAGCTATCGGAACGCTATTCTCAGGTTTGCCAGGCTTCCATATGCTGCACCAGTTATCTGGTTGATGTGTGCTTCCGGAGACGTGCTTGGTGTTGTACTCACCCCAAGAGCTTTCTTCTTGAGTAAGGTTTGACCTTCCCCAATCTTCATGACTTTGCATTTGGCGGGGTTAAATTCGAGAAGCCAGTTGCTGGACCACGTGTCCAGCCTGTTCAGGTCACTTTGTAGTCCTGCCTGATCCTCATCTGATTTAATTCTCCTCATTAACTTCACATCATCTGCTAATTGGGACACTTCTGAGTCTATCCCTTCCATCATGTCATTCACATATACCAAAAATAGCACTGGTCCTAGGACTGACCCCTGTGGGACCCCGCTCGTCACAGGCGCCCACTGTGATACCTCATCACGTACCATGACTCGTTGTTGCCTCCCTGTCAGGTATTCTCTGATCCATTGCAGTGTCCTTACTGTTATACGTGCCTGATCCTCTAGCTTCTGCACTAATCTCTTGTGAGGAACTGTATCGAAGGCTTTCTTGCAGTCCAAGAAAATGCAGTCAACCCATCCTTCTCTCTCGTGTCTTACTTATATTACCTTGTCATAAAACTCCAGGAGGTTTGTGACACAGGATTTGCCTTCCCTGAATCCGTGCTGGTTGTCATTTATAATCTTGTTCCGTTCCAGGTGCTCTACCACTCTCCTCCTGATAATCTTTTCCATGACTTTGCATGTTATACACGTTAGTGACACTGGTCTATAATAATAATAATAATATATCTTTATTTACTACAAGTACATGTACATGGTATACAGACTATATAGAAAGCCGCTTGTTATGCTGAGCATTTCGGGCAAATTAGGTCAGTGTCCCAGGATGCGACCCACACCAGTCGACTAACACCCAGGTACCCATTTTACTGATAGGGAACATAGACAACAGGTGTAAAGAAACACGCCCAATGTTTCTACCCTGGCTGGGAATCGAAACCAGGCCCTCGCCGTGTGAAGCGAGAGCTTTAGCCACCAGACCACCAGAGCCAGTGCCTCGTTTCTGTTTCCTTTCTTAAAAATGGGAACTATATTTGCTGTCTTCCATACCTCAGGTACTTGCCCAGTTTCGAGTGATGTGTTGAAGATCGTGGTTAGTGGCACACACAGTGTCTCTGCTCCCTCTCTAAGGACCCACGGGGGAGATGTTGCCCGGTCCCATCGCCTTTGAGGTATCAAGGTCACTTAGCAGCTTCTTCACCTCCTCCTCAGTTGTATGTATGTCATCCAACACTTGGTGTATTCCTTGTTGGTGTCCCCATCTGTTCTGTCTTCCCAGAGTCCTTCCTGTTTCCACTGTAAATACTTAAATCTCGTGTTGAGCTCCTCACGTACCTCTTGATCGTTTCTTGTAAGTTCCCCACCTTCTTTCCTCAGCCTGATCACCTGGTCTTTGACTGTTGTCTTCCTCCTAATGTGGCTATACAGCAATTTCGAGTCAGACTTGACTTTCGATGCTATGTTGTTTTCGTACTGTCGCTGGGCCTCCCTTCTTATCTGTGCATACTCGTTTCTGGCTCTTCGAATAATCTCCTTATTTTCCTGGGTCCTTTGTCTTCTGTACTTTTCCATTCTCTAGTGCACTTAGTTTTTGCCTCCCTACACCTTCGGGTAAACCAAGGGCTCATTCTGGTCTTCCCATTATTTCTGTTGCCCTTGGGAACAAACCTTTCCTCTGCCTCCTTGCATTTTGTTGCTACGTATTCCATCATTTCGTTTACTGACTTATCTACCAATTCTCTGTCCCACTGAACCTCCTGCAGGAAGTTCCTCATACCTGTGTAATCCCCCCCCTTTTATAGTTTGGCTTTTCCCATTCAGCTCCTGGTACCCTCTCCACTTGTAACTCTACTATGTATTCAAAGCACAGAACCACAGGATCACTAGCTCCAAGGGGCCTCTCATATGTGATGTCCTCAATTTCTGAACTGCTCAGCGTGAACATGAGGTCCAGTCTTGGTGGTTCATCCTCCCCTCTCTCTCTGGTAGTGTCCTTATCATGTTGATGCATGAGGTTTTCCAGTACCACATCCATCATCTTGACTCTCCATGCTTCGGGACTCCCGTGTAACTCCAGGTTTTCCCAATCGATCTCCCTGTGGTTGAAGTCGCCCATAACCAGTAACTTTGCTATGCACGAGTGAGCTCTTCTTGCCACCTCAGCCAGTGTGTATGTCTGAGAGTGTATATGCTGAGAGGTACTCACCTAATTGTGGTTGCAGGGGTCGAGACTCAGCTCCTGGCATGTATATGCTGAGAGGCTTATGTCTCAGCGTGTATATGCTGAGAGGTGTGTGTCTCAGCGTGTATATGCTGAGAGGTGTGTGTCTCAGCGTGTATATGCTGAGAGGTGTGTGTCTCAGCGTGTATATGCTGAGAGGTGTGTGTCTCAGCGTGTATATGCTGAGAGGTGTGTGTCTCAGCGTGTATATGCTGAGAGGTGTATGTCTCAGCGTGTATATGCTGAGAGGTGTATGTCTCAGCGTGTATATGCTGAGAGGTGTATGTCTCAGCGTGTATATGCTGAGAGGTGTGTGTCTCAGCGTATATATGCTGAGAGGTGTGTGTCTCAGCGTGTATATGCTGAGAGGTGTGTGTCTCAGCGTGTATATGCTGAGAGGTGTGTGTCTCAGCGTATATATGCTGAGAGGTGTGTGTCTCAGCGTGTATATGCTGAGAATTTAGTCCCACATCTTGTCGGTGGTACCGACAAGATGTGGAAAAATAAGACACCTATGAAATGAAAATGAAAATATTAATTTCCTTGCAAAGCTTACAATGTGTGGTTTACAGATTATAAAATATTAATTACAAAGATGGCCACTAGCATGCCTAGGCATTTCGGGCAGACTAATACTAATTCTTACTCTGTACTGACGCAGGTTATGGAGCAGTACAAACGATTACAGAGGCGCATAATGGGTTCAGGGACTGGGCCCCAAAGTTATGATAGCTGAACTAGTTACAAAGGTAATGAACTCCAGGTAGATCTGGTCACAATCATGGCAAGTTACAAAGGTAATGAACCATCTACACTCCTATACATGGTTACAATCATGAACAAATTACAGAGTAATGAGCCACCGACACGTCCACACCCGGTCACAACTGTAAAGACTAGAAGTACAAATATTAAGTGATAAAGATAAAATAAGCAGAATACAAGAATTATGACAATATAAGTAAAAATATGAAGAACACTGAAATTATAATAGATTTCACTCTGATAATCAATTATAATTATCAGTCTGTTGGAATTGCAGGAACACACAAAAGGAATAAATTTTAGAATGACTAGTAAAATTATGAATAATCGCTGAAAAACAATGAAAAATAGAAGACAATGAATATGTCTCATCTAGGCCGAGAGTTTACTTGAATCCCTATTTTAGGGATTCAAGTATTTTGCGCAGGTTACTTGCAGCCTTAATGACCCTCGTGAACTCATTGGGCTTTAAAAAAATATTTTGAGGCATAGGGAGGCCTAAGGGACTTGAGCGTTACTCAATGGAAGAAGAGGTGAACAAGATTGAGAAACATTGTCTTAGAGCCCACCAAACCTTGTTATCTAAGAACACTAACTGGTCTAGATGAAGTTCTCCGATACTGTCCCGGAACGGGTCCTATCCAGTTGGTGTCCTGGCGAACACTGTAGTTGGTAACCGCTCTATGACCCTAGTAGGTTTAGCGCTTCCTTTTTTATTATAATAATAATGTAACTGGTAACACATCCCTCGTAACTTCAATGTAAGTTTCACAGAAATTAAATTTTGATTTGATATTTCTGATGTATGCGAAATATATGATTTTTTTTTTCAAGTTCACATTAGTACCACAGCAGGGGCGAAACACTGCCTGTACTCTCAGTACCACAGCAGGGGCGAAACGTTGCCACTACTCTCAGTACCACACTACACACACACTCACGAACGAACACACACACATGTGCATATAAATGTTTTTGAGGGCTACCCAAGGGTAATTCAGGGGTTATCAAGTGTGTCAGGGTAGTGAACATCCCTTGAAGTGATTTACAAGTTGCCCTGAGCCACATAAGTGTGGGGAGAGCCATAATTTTATAAGTGAACTAGAAATATATATTTGGTGGCGGAGTCAGTGGGCCTAGTGTGCTCCAGGCGACGTTGCCAGTGTCACCCTAGATAATAAAGTGAAATAAACATGTGACAAGTGAAAGAAATACAGTGAATAGGTTATATTATATACGACAAGAAACGAAAGTGGATATACGCCAGAACATCACATCGAGTTGGACAATCACAGGATACTACACGCTGGACAGCTGCATCGCATCGCAAGTATTCACCTATGCGTGGTTTTGGGGTGTCGGGAGTAAGTTCCAATTACCTAACCGCTAAGCTGTTTGCGAACGGTCAACTCTCATAGTAAGATAAGGAATAG
>WNWK01054944.1:0-11404 GCA_009830355.1 Cherax destructor
CTTTTGGGGCTACCGTTTCCCTACTTTGGCTGTTTCCCCTTTGGCTCCCCCCGTTTCCCCACTCTTGGTTTTGTTTTCCCACTCTTGGGTCCCGTTTCCCTCCCCCTTGGGCCCGTTTTTTGGGTGGGTTTCCCCTTTGGGCTCGTTTCCCACTTTGGGATTTCCCCCCTTTGGGCTGGTTTCCCCTCTTGGGCTCTTTCCTCTTGGGCTCTTTTCCCCACTCTTGGGTACGTTTCCCTACTCTTGGGCCCCGTTTCCCACTTGGGCTCGTTTCCCACTTTGGGTCCCGTTTCCCTACTCTTGGGCTACCGTTTTTTTGGGCTACCGTTTCCCCTTTGGGCTCCCGTTTCCCTACTTTGGGCTCCGTTTCCCCCCCCTTGGGTTTTCCCTACTCTTGGGCTCTTTCCCCTACTTTGGGCTACCTTTTTCCCTACTTTGGGCCCTTTTCCCCTACTCGGGGGTCCGTTTCCCACCTTGGGTCTTTTCCCCCTACTCTTGGGGTTTTACCGGGTTTTCCCTATCTTGGGCTACCGTTTCCCTATTTGGGCTACCTTCCCCTTTTGGGCCCTTTTTCCCACTTTTTGGGTTCCCTTCTTGGGCTACGTTTCCCTACTCTTGGGCTACCGTTTCCCTACTCTTGGGCTACCGTTTCCCTACTCTTGGGCTACCGTTTCCCTACTCTTGGGCTACCGTTTCCCTATCGCTTTCTCGTTTCCCTACTCTTGGGCTACCGTTTCCCTACTCTTGGGCTACCGTTTCCCTACTCTTGGGCTACCGTTTCCCTACTTTGGGCTACCGTTTCCCTACTCTTGGGGCTACCGTTTTTCCCTACTCTTTGGGCTACCGTTTCCCTACTCTTGGGCTACCGTTTCCCTACTCTTGGGCTACCGTTTCCCTACTCTTGGGCTACCGTTTCCCACTCTTGGGCTACCGTTTCCCTACTCTTGGGCTACCGTTTCCCTACTTGGGCTCCGTTTCCCTATCTTGGGCTACCGTTTCCCTACTCTTGGGCTACCGTTTCCCTACTCTTGGGCTACCGTTTCCCTCTCTTGGGCTACCGTTTCCCTACTCTTGGGCTACCTTTTCCCCTACTCTTGGGCTTCCGTTTCCCTACTCTTGGGTTCTAGTTTCCCTACTCTTGGGCTACCGTTTCCCTACTCTTGGGCTACCGTTTCCCTACTTGGGCTCCGTTTCCCTACTCTTGGGCTACCGTTTCCCTACTCTTGGGCTACCGTTTCCCTACTCTTGGGCTACCGTTTCCCTACTCTTTTTGGGCTACCGTTTCCCTACTCTTGGGCTACCGTTTCCCTACTCTTGGGCTACCGTTTCCCTACTCTTGGGCTACCGTTTCCCTACTCTTGGGCTACCGTTTCCCTACTCTTGGGCTACCGTTTCCCTACTCTTGGGCTACCGTTTCCCTACTCTTGGGCTACCGTTTCCCTACTCTTGGGCTACCGTTTCCCTACTCTTGTGCTACCGTTTCCCTACTCTTGTGCTAAACGGGCCTTTTTACCTCCCCCAAACTCACTTCTCCGGTGAAATCTGTTTTTTTTTTTTGCTTTCCCACTTTTCCAATCTTCATAATCTTAACATTCATAACTTGACTAAACCTTTGCCTCCTCCTTTCCCTTGCACATGTCTTCTACATCTTGTTTGCCTTCCCTGCCTTGTGAATATCATCGTTGTTGATTTCTTTCCTTCCTAGTTTGAGCCAGTTGGCCCACTGCTGATTTTTTGTATACCCTTTGGGACAGGTGTTAGAGAGTTGAGGTCTTCATTCTCCACCGCTATAAAATATAATTTACTCTCATTGCGTTCCCAGTGTGGAACAAGAGATCTCTTGTAGTGCTCATCTTTTCTTTTTCTCTTTGTACTACTTCTAATACTACTATTCCTCCTAAGTACTACGATTACAACATCAACATTTTCACCACTAATGCACCTTAGAATTTTACTTCAACCACTTGTACTGCTACTACCTCATTATTATATTACCACTGTTTCTACCTTATCTACTACTTCTATTATTATTGATCTTTCTACATACACCACTATCACAATACTGACACTTTTCTACTATTATTATTTCTACCTCTGCTCTTTTTCCCCACTACTGAGTTGTCTACAGGCCTTCTCTCCCTTTTTCGGCTCAGTTGTGACTTGACGAACCGAAATGGTGCGATTTTTTGGCAATTTTTTGCAACCACGGTATTTTATTTCATTTATCCTGGTCATTCTGTAGCTTTCTGTTTCTAATCGGAAATAAGTTTACTTCTATTTTAGAGTCATCAGCAAATTGTCACTATTTATACCTTGTTTAAATAACAAAAAAAAGGCACAATACCGTGACTGGAACAATACACATAGGAGAGAGAGGAGCTTACGACGACGTTTCGGTCCGACTTGGACCATTTACAAAGTCATACTAACAAAAAGGATGTATGTATGTATAATGTTGGCCAAGACCGGGGTCCTGGCACGGGTCTTGCGATGACCCGTCTCTGGCTCCCTAAGTGTCTTGTACCTGGCCAGCAAACATTTCTCTCCTGTATTTTCCAACATCATTGCATCTAGTGCTGAGTCAGGTAATGAGGTTGTTCCCATTTCCTGATCTGACATTATCTAAACTATTACCTCCATCACATATACTTCCTCCATGGAAACACTCTCTGTCTTGCCTTCTTATCCCTGTTAAAGAATGCTCTATCTATATTAATTTGAGTCTCTCCAGCAACACAACTGTCCTTGTCAATAACTGTACTCTCCTTCTGAAGAACTGCAGGAAAGCTATTTCGGGCACAATGAGATCGACATAATTTGTGGAACAACATCAAGCTATTGACGCAGCATCTGTAGACTTGTTCATTTGTAATTTAAGAGCACAAAGTCAAACCCTTTGTCGATAGCAGGTGGAATCCTATAAGGAGCTATCCTGAGCTCCCTTATTTTATAAATTAGACACATATGCAACATTTGGGTATCTTTATTGAGGAAACGTTTCGCCACACAGTGGCTTCATCAGTCCAATACAAAGTAGAAAGGGGTAAGGAGAGTAGGAGTTTTGAGGTAATCAGTCCCTCGGCCTGGAGTCGATGTGTTCAGTCCATCAATCTTGTAGAAAGTACAGCATATGTCCGTAGAGGTGGCCTATATACTGTAGTCAGGTGAGGTGAAGCAGCAGGAGGCGGGGTCATAGTGGTACGATCCACTACTCTAAGTAGGTCTTCGTCCAAAGGTTGGACAAGTGTTGAAGAATTCGTTTGTATTAAGATCCCAAGATGTTGCTGTGTCAGACAGGGTGTAGATGAATGGTTCAGAGAACCGACAAGTTATAAATTAGACACATATGCAACATTTGGGTATCTTTATTAGGAAACGTTTCGCCACACAGTGGCTTCATCAGTCCAATACAAAGTAGAAAGGGGTAAGGAGGTAGGAGTTTTGAGGTAATCAGTCCCTCGGCCTGGAGTCGATGTGTTCAGTTCATCAATCTTGTAGAAAGTACAGCATATGTCCGTAGAGGTGGCCTATATACTGTAGTCAGGTGAGGTGAAGCAGCAGGAGGCGGGTCATAGTGGTACGATCCACTACTCTAGTAGGTCTTCGTCAAAGGTTGGACAAGTGTTGAAGAATTCGTTTGTATTAAGATCCCAAGATGTTGCTGTGTCAGACAGGGTGTAGATGAATGGTTCAGAGAACCGACAAGTTATAAATTAGACACATATGCAACATTTGGGTATCTTTATTGAGGAAACGTTTCGCCACACAGTGGCTTCATCAGTCCAATACAAAGTAGAAAGGGTAAGGAGAGTAGGAGTTTTGAGGTAATCAGTCCCTCGGCCTGGAGTCGATGTGTTCAGTCCATCTTGGGATCTTAATACAAACGAATTCTTCAACACTTGTCCAACCTTTGGACGAAGACCTACTTAGAGTAGTGGATCACCACTATGACCCCGCCTCCTGCTGCTTCACCTCACCTGACTACAGTATATAGGCCACCTCTACGGACATATGCTGTACTTTCTAAAGATTGATGGACTGAACACATCGACTCCAGGCCGAGGGACTGATTACCTCAAACTCCTACTCTCCTTACCCCTTTCTACTTTGTATTGGACTGATGAAGCCACTGTGTGGCGAAACGTTTCCTCAATAAAGATACCCAAATGTTGCATATGTGTCTAATTTATAACTTGTCGGTTCTCTGAACCATTCATCTACACCCTGTCTGACACAGCAACATCTTGGGATCTTAATACAAACGAATTCTTCAACACTTGTCCAACCTTTGGACGAAGACCTACTTAGAGTAGTGGATCGTACCACTATGACCCCGCCTCCTGCTGCTTCACCTCACCTGACTACAGTATATAGGCCACCTCTACGGACATATGCTGTACTTTCTACAAGATTGATGGACTGAACATAAGAACATAAGAACATAAGAATGGAGGAACACTGCAGAAGGCCTACTGGCCCATACAAGGCAGGTCCTTATCAAAACCACCACTACCTAAGAATTTACTCCTGTACTCGCGACACTAATCAAACCCAGCCCCTCCCACTCATATATTTGTCCAATCTCTTTTTAAAGCCACCCAAGGTCCTAGCCTCTATCACCCTACTCGGAAGATTGTTCCACGCATCCACAACTCTGTTCGAAAACCAGTACTTGCCTATGTCCTTTCTAAATCTAAATTTATCCAATTTAAATCCGTTATTTCTCGTTCTTACTTGGTTCGATATCCTCAGTATTTTATTAATATCTCCTTTGTTTATGCCCATCATCCACTTGTCACCTCGATGATATCTCCCTCATTCTACGCCTCTCCAGAGGTGGAGATTCAACTCTCTAAGTCTATCTTCATACGGGAGATTTCTTTACTGTAAATCATTTTGTCATTCTTCTTTGTATGTTCTCCAATGAATCTATATCCATCCTGTAGTAAGGAGACCAAAACTGAGCTGCATAATCCAAATGAGGTCTCACTAGTGATGTATAGAGCTGTAAAATAACTTTTGGACTTCTGTTGCTTATACTTCTTGAAATAAATCCTAGTATTCTGTTAGCCTTATTGCGCACACTTAGGCACTGTTGTCTTGGCTTTAGATTTCTGCTTACCATGACTCCCAAGTCTTTTTCACATTCTGTATGATCAAGCTCAACTTCACCTAGTTTATAAATTCGAGGGATATTTCACATCGACTCCAGGCCGAGGGACTGATTACCTCAAAACTCCTACTCTCCTTACCCCTTTCTACTTTGTATTGGACTGATGAAGCCACTGTGTGGCGAAACGTTTCCTCAATAAAGATACCCAAATGTTGCATATGTGTCTAATTTATAACTTGTCGGTTCTCTGAACCATTCATCTACACCCTGTCTGACACAGCAACATCTTGGGATCTTAATACAAACGAATTCTTCAACACTTGTCCAACCTTTGGACGAAGACCTACTTAGAGTAGTGGATCGTACCACTATGACCCCGCCTCCTGCTGCTTCACCTCACCTGACTACAGTATATAGGCCACCTCTACGGACATATGCTGTACTTTCTACAAGATTGATGGACTGAACACATCGACTCCAGGCCGAGGGACTGATTACCTCAAAACTCCTACTCTCCTTACCCCTTTCTACTTTGTATTGGACTGATGAAGCCACTGTGTGGCGAAACGTTTCCTCAATAAAGATACCCAAATGTTGCATATGTGTCTAATTTATAACTTGTCGGTTCTCTGAACCATTCATCTACTCCCTTATTTTCCTCTGCTATGTAAATATACCCATTGTTATATTTAAACTCGTACCACATGTTGACCTCAGTGCTCTCTCAGTGCCAGGTAATGATATGGAGTATATAGCTAAAACATTATCTAAGTTAGTCATGTATGGAATAATTAATAGATTACAAACTGTTTCTGCATCTTAAAAAAATCATGTTATTTAGATAAAATTCTAAAGTGAATAAATAATTTACCTTTATGTAGGTGTAACGGGGTATTGATCTCAAAAGTAATTTCTGGAAAAAATAAACACATAAGCAGTATGATGTGATCCTTTATTGACAACGTTTCGCCCACACAGTGGGCTTTATCGAGTCACAGACAGATCTACCTGGAAAAAAGAGTAACATGAGTATTTATAAGATTTAATCAGGTGGAGAATGCTGCATGTGACAGTCTTCAAAGTAGGGTGATAGTTTAAAACCTTGTGTGACTTAAAGGACCTGCAGTGTTCCATTCTTGAGTTCTATGTGGGATAGCGATGAAAAAGTTTCTTGGCAATAGGTTCAGCTATGTTGTAGAAGCCGTTGTTCTGGTTGAAGTTGTTGGATATGCAGATAAGTGATGATTCTATCCACATAGAACTCAAGAATGGAACACTGCAGGTCCTTTAGGTCACACAAGGTTTTAAACTATCACACTACTTTGAAGACTGTCACATGCAGTAGGTTGGTAGACAACTGTCAGGAGGTACTACCTAGGGATGTATCGGATGTAAAATTTAAATATCGGTATGCGGATGTGTATACGGATGTCTTACTACTTATTTTGCGGATGCGGATGCGGATGCGGATATCTGCTTACAGTAAAATACGGATGCGGATGCGGATATCTGCTTACAGTAAAATGCGGTGCGGATGCGGATTACGGATGTCACATCTTGACATCCGGCGGATCGGATGCGGATGCGGATTTTGCAGGACGTCATAAAATACCTGTTTTTTTTTTACCATAAGAACATAAGAAAGGAGGAACACTGCAGCAGGCCTACTGGCCCATACTGCAGGTCCATGTCAAAACCAACCCACCAAAATATTTGTCCAACCCATCCCCAACCAAGCAAGAAGCCCCGACACCCCCCAAACATTGTGCAAGTCCCGTTCAATCCAACCCCTCTCCTCACAACCCCTCTCACTCACAACTCCTCTCACTCACAACTCCTCCCTCACAAGAACACAGAATGTTAAGTAAAAGGACACAAATGCAACTAATGAGACATTTATTGTGGCAACGTTTCGCTCTCCAGGAGCTTTTTCAAGCCGTTACAAACAATGCATGGACACACAGGGTATATATAGGTTCAATGAGACAATAAAATGTCTCATTATTGCATTGTGTCCTTTTATAACATATTTCGTAATTCTACCAATATTAATAAAAGAACACAGAAATAAGGAACAATGCAGCAAGCCAACTGGTCCACACTAGGTAGGTCCCCTATAACCCAAAACCAATCTCACAAACAAAAACTCCTACCCAACCCATCTACTTCATCCATGGAATATGCTTTGATAATTAGGGCACTATAAAATAGGGTCTGAAGGAGCTGAAGCACCTGGTTCACCACAAGAGCACCAAAGGAGCTGAAGTAGGTGGTGGCCAAGGGTTAGGCAAGTGAAGAATTCCCTGTATTAAGATACCCAAGATGTTGCTGTGTCAGACAGTAACTCCAGGCTGATGGACTGACCACCTCAAACTACTCCTGTTCTTCCGATTCTCCTTTGTATGGACTGATGAAGCCACTATATGGCGAAACGTTTCCTCAATAAGATACATAAGAAATGAGGAACACTGCAGCAGGCCTGTTGGCCCATACTAGGCAGGTCCTTCCCAATCCATCCCACTAACAGAATATTTGCTCAACCTAATTTTCAATGCATATGTGTCTAATAAACACATAAAGCAGTATAATGTGATCCTTTATTGTGTTTATTTTTCCATTGTCGGTATTTTATCATTTATTTCCATTGCATGTGTCTAATTTATCAGCCTAGTAGGGTTATTGAAGCTAGCACCTTGGGTAGTTTTAAATTAGGTTGGATAAATTCAGAGTGAGAGGGTTGGTTGTGAGTGGGGCTTATTATCAAACCTTATTTCTTGGATAGAATTGAAAATTTGGTTGGGCAAATATTCTATTAGTGGGGTGGATTGGGCCAAGAGGCCTGCTGCAGTGTTCCTCCTTTCTTATGTTCTCTCTCTCTCTCTCTCTCTCTCTCTCTCTCTCTCTCTCTCTCTCTCTCTCTCTCTCTCTCTCTCTCTCTCTCTCTCTCTCTCTCTCTCTCTCTCTCTCTCTCTCTGCACAGGTCATTAAGTTATAATATTTGAAGTTGCAATGTTAATTTGTAAATCATAAGAACAAGTTTGTGGAAACAAACATGTAAGCTCTATAATTTGGTTATAATATCCGCCACATCCGCTTTGTTAGGCACGGATGCGGATGCGGATATTTATTTAATAGTGATTACGGATGCGGACGCGGATGCGGATGTCTCACTTAGGAAAACTGCGGATGCGGATGCGGATGTCTCATTTAGAAAAAATACGGATTCGGATGCGGATGTAAGAATTTATGCGGATGCTCCGGGGATGCGGATGCGGATACGGATATCCGATACATCCCTAGTACTACCGTCCTGCCAAGTGAGTGTAAAACGAAAGCCTGTAATTGTTTTACATGATGGTAGGATTGCTGGTGTCTTTTTTCTGTCTCATAAACATGCAAGATTTCAGGTACATCTTGCTACTTCTACTTACACTTAGGTCACACTACACATTCATGTACAAGCATATATATACACCCTCTGGGTTTCTTCTAATTTTTACTAGTTCTTGTTCTTATTTCCTCTTATCTCCATGGGGAAGTGGAACAGAATTCTTCCTCCGTAAGCCATGCGTGTCGTAAGAGGCGACTAAAATGCCAGGGAGCAAGGGGCTAGTAACCCTTCTCCTGTATATATTACTAAATGTAAAAGGAGAAACTTTCGTTTTCCTTTTGGCCACCACCTCAGTGGGAGGCGGCCGACGTGTTGAAAGATATATATATATATATATATATATATATATATATATATATATATATATATATATATATATATATATATATATATATATTTTATATATATATATATATATATATATATATATATATATATATATATATATATATATATATATATAAGCAAGAAAACCACTATGAAAAATAGAAGAATTCCAAGCTTTCGTGACTACTCACATTATCAAGGAACTATAACAGGAAACATGACAAGAAGGGCTTATATAAGGGGCGAGACTACACCTCACAGTCACATCACCTAACAAAGACTACACCTCACAGTAGCGTAACATCCACGACTCTGTGAAGAGAAAATAAGAAAGGACCTGAAACTCTTCCCAAGAATTAAGATTAGTCCAATTTATCATTAAATTCTTCCCAAATTTTATTAATTATAAATGAATCCAATTTATATAAACCAAAAGAAATATTCATATTATTTTCAAAACTGCTTTTAATGAAACATGATTCTATTATATTTCTCTCAACCATGGACTTCTTGATACAACCTTCTCAGTATTTTGAAAATCAATTGGATGGTTAAAATCTCTCACATGAATAAATAGAGCATTAGAATCTTGTCCAGTTCTAATGCTATATTTATGTTGTTTTAATCTTAGTTCAAGACTTTTACCAGTTTGACCATAATAAACTTTATCATATTTTACAGGGAATCTTATAGACACATCCGTCAGCATTTTGGGGGAATTTTTTATCAAAGTCTTTTTACTGTATCAAGATTTTTAAATACAACTTTGATATTAAAATTCTTAAGAAAGGAAGGCATATCAACCAAGTTTTCATGGTAAGGAGAACCAACATATTTTTGGTTGAATAAGGTTGGTTGTCCCTTTTGGATTGTAAAAGTATTCCTAGCTATTTTAAAGATTTATCAATTATGTTTCTTGGGTATTTTAAATCATTAGCTATTTCATAAATTTTAGAATTTCTTCATCTATGAACTCTGGACTACAAATACGTAAAGCTCTCAAAAACATTGAAGAAAAAACCGACACTTTAACTCTATCTTGATGTGAAGAGTAATAGTGTACATAGGAACAGTTATTTGTAGGTTTTCTGTAAATTTTAAATTTAAAATCAATGTTACCCTTAATAATAAAAACATCTAGGAAGGGCAATGAGTTATTTACTTCGAATTCAACAGTAAATTTATAGAATGAGCTAAGCTATTTAATTTAACAAGGAAATGGTTTATATCTACTTCCTTAGGCATAAGGCACAAAATATCATCAACATATCTATACCATTAGCTCTATTGGGAAGGATAGTGTTAAGCAATCTTGTTTCGAAAAATTCCATATATAAGTTACTAAGAACAGGTGAAGAGGATTTCCCATTGCCATACCAAACTTCTTGTGTAAAACTCATCATTAAATACAAATTTTGCATCAACAATACAAAGTTTAATAAGTTTAATGATAGTAGGAACTGGCAATGGTAAATCATAATTAACCAGTTCTTCAGATAAGAACCTTAGTAAATCATCAACTGGAACTTTTGTAAACAAGGAGGTAACATCAAAACTAACCATATTGAAATCATTTAAATCAGTCAAGGTGCTTAATTTATCAACTAAATCTAAGTTGTTTTTAACATTAAAATTAGAAATTTTTCCAACAATTGGGCTCAAATATCAACAAGCCATTTTGAAAGTTTATAAGAAACTGAACCTATAGAGCTAATAATTGGTCTAACAGGATTACCAGGTTTGTGTGTTTTTATTAATCCATACATATTATGGTCAAACTGGTAAAAGTCTTGAACTAAGATTAAAACAACATAAATATAGCATTAGAACTGGACAAGATTCTCAATGCTCTATTTATTCATGTGAGAGATTTAACCATCCAATTGATTTTCAAATATGAGAGTTTATCAAGCAAGTCCATGGTTGAAGAATATAATAAATCATGTTTCATTAAAAGCAGTTTTAAAATAATATGAATATTTCTTTTGGTTTATATAAATGGATTTTATAATTAATAAAATTTGGGAAAATTAATGATAAATTGGACTAATCTTAATTCTTGGGAAGAGTTTCAGGTCCTTTCTTATTTTCCTCTTCACAGATCGTGCATTTACGTATGTGAGTGCTGTTAGTGTGATGTGACTGTGGGGGTGTCTCGCCTATATAAGCCTTCTTGTCATGTTCCTGAAAAGTTCCTTGATAATGTGGTAATCACGAAGCCTTGGATTTTTCTATTTTTTCATAGTGGTTTTTTGCATATTTGATATCACCTGTTTACTGTGATCTTTTTGCATATATATATATATATATATATATATATATATATATATATATATATATATATATATATATATATATGCCCAAAAGATGACAAATAAATACGGTAGTTAATTAAAATTAAATATACACACACTTACCAATAAGCTATGCCTCCACTACTTATGTTAGGGTCTTGCTGTTTTATAAGAACATAAGGAGGAACACTGCAGCAGGCCTACTAGCCCATGCGAGGCGGGGCCAATTCTCCTGCCGGTTTAAGCCAATGCCTAACCTAGTCAGGTCAGGTCACATTC
>WNWK01054945.1:0-11404 GCA_009830355.1 Cherax destructor
CTTGTAAGACGAAGAATGAGGGAGACATGATCGAGGTATATAAGTGGAAGATGGGTATTAATACGGGGGATATAAATAAGGTCTTGAGGATATCTCTCCAAGAGAGAACCCGCAATAATGGATTCAAATTGGATAAGTTTAGATTTAGAAAGGATATAGGAAAATATTGGTTTGGAAATAGGGTAGTTGATGAGTGGAACAGTCTGCCTAGTAGGGTCATTGAAGCTATGACCTTGGGTAGTTTCAAATTTAGGTTGGATAAATTCATGAGTGAGAGGGGTTGGATTTGAGTGGGACTCGCACTTGAGTTAATAGAATCTTCAAAGCTTATTTCTTGGGTAGAATTGAAAATTAGGTTGGGCAATTATTCTGTTAGTGGGATGGATTGTGAAGGACCTGCCTAGTATGGGCCAACAGGCCTGCTGCAGTGTTCCTCCTTTCTTATGTTCTTAATAGAATCTTCAAAGCTTATTTCTTGGGTAGAATTGAAAATTAGGCTGGGCAATTATTCTGTAAGTGGGATGGATTGTGAAGGACCTGCCTAGTATGGGCCAACAGGCCTGCTTTAGTGTTCCTCCTTTCTTATGTTCTTATGTTGGTAGAATTACCGACAATATGTTAAGTAAAAGGACACAAATGCAAATAATGTGACATTTTATTGTGGCAACGTTTCGCTCGCCATGAGCTTTTTTAAACGGGTTGAAAAACTCCCGGAGAGTGAAACGTTGCCACAATAAAATGTCACATTAGTTGCATTTGTGTCCTTTTACTTACCAATACCGACAAGTATTATATGTGTAGATAGGCATTAGTCTACATATATATGAGTGAGAAGGGCTTGGTTTAATTAGTTCCTAAGGTACTGAAGCAAGTAGTGTTGGGAAAAGGTTTTAGAGACAGGTGGGGAGGAATAGTTGGTTTTGAGAAGGACGTGCCTCGTATGGATGATTCCACCTGATCTCAGAGAGGTGCTATAAGGAAAGTAGATAAATGGTTCACAGAACTAAGAAGGTTACTCTATTTCGTGCACCTTTACAAATACAATCAGGAAATGAGTGACCAGTTTGAAATGTTCAAAGCTTCTTTGAGCTCCCAGAACGTCCCTATATACACCACTAATCATGATTGCGAACTTGAGGCAAAGTTTACAGAACAGCCAATGAAAGCGATTGCCGAAGACACACAATCTGTACAGCCTAGAGACATGAATTTGGCAGAGTTCATTACATTATTACGATACATTTCAACGCTCGCTGATGCAAATACAAAATTTAAACATGAATTTCATCAGGAGTATGCTAGATCAAATGCTACCGAAACACTTCCAAGAAGATCAACAGTCGGAGTCAGAGTTAGAAAAACTGCGCCGTGAACTACCTCTAACTACAGAGCACAAACACCTACAAATTTTCGAACATGCTGTAAACGATGCACCCTTCTCTGCCCTCCAGAACAACTCAGAGATGGGGACCCAGCACATCCATTACACAAACAACCGAGAGATGGAACTAAGAACGTTGCACGTCATTCCATGCGGCAACGCTTACTCAACGTCTGAGAATGATCTCGTTCATACAGAGCCGAAAAAGCTGCAGATCGATTATTCTAATATATCTAATCCAAAGAAACGATGCACCTCTCCTTGCTACAGTCAGGAGCCAAAGCCGAAGAAGGTGCATGTCCATTCTTGCGACTTTCCTGGGTGTACTAAGGTCTCTGGGAAATATTCATGTCTAAGGAAGCTCCAGAAGATCGACTCTGATGAGAGGCCCTTCAAAGGTAAACGGAAACCACGTAAGCAAAGTTTAGTCAGACCTGGTGACAGAAAGCGTCACATTAATATGGAGATAAGTGGTATAAAATACCGACACGATGGAAAAATAGACATAAATGCAGTATAAAGCACATTCACTTACATATGTGCGGCTTTCGCCCTTGTTGAAATTCTCTCTAGCCACTTGAATAAAGATACCCAAATGTTACATAAGAGTCTCATTTACCAAATTATCGGTTTCTGAAACATTCATTTACACAGATAACATAAGAACATAAGAAAGGAGGAACACTGCAGCAGGCCTGTTGGCCCATACTAGGCACGTCCTTCACAATCCGTCCCACTAACAGAACACTTGCTCAATCTAATTTTCAATGCTACCCAAGAAATAAGCTTTGATAATTCTATATATTCATGTGCGAGTCCCACTCAAATCCAACCCCTCTCACTCATGAATTTATCCAACCTAAATTTGAAACTACCCAAGGTCCTAGCTTCAATAACCCTACTAGGTAGACTGTTCCACTCATCAACTACCCTATTTCCAAACCAATACTTTCATAAGAACATAAGAAAGGAGGATGTGAATGAATGGTTCAGAGAACCGACGAGTTGGTAAATTAGACACATATGCAACACTTGTGTATCTTTATTGAGGAAACGTTTCGCCACACAGTGGCTTCATCAGTCCATACAAAGGAGAATCGTGAAGAACAGGAGGAGTGTGAGGTTGTCAGGCCCTCAATCTTGAGTAGATGTTGTCAGTCCATCAATCTTGAATAGAATAACAGCGTATGAGCAGAGGGAGCTATATACTGTAGACAGGAGAGGTGCAGCAGTTGTAGGAGGTATCTTAATACAGGGATTTCTTCGCTTGCCTATTCCTTGGGCAGACCTACTTCCACATTGAACAAATGTGACACCTCCTACAACTGCTGCACCTCTCCTGTCTACAGTATATAGCTCCTCTGCTCATACGCTGTTATTCTATTCAAGATTGATGGACTGACAACATCTACTCAAGATTGAGGGCCTGACAACCTCACACTCCTCCTGTTCTTCACGATTCTCCTTTGTATGGACTGATGAAGCCACTGTGTGGCGAAACGTTTCTCAATAAAGATACACAAGTGTTGCATATGTGTCTAATTTACAACTCGTCGGTTCTCTGAACCATTCATTCACATCCTGTCTGACACTGCAACATCTTGGTATCTTAATACAGGGATTTCTTCGCTTGCCTATTCCTTGGGCACGACCTACTTCCCATTGAACAAATGTGACACCTCCTACAACTGCTGCACCTCTCCTGTCTACAGTATATAGCCCTCTGCTCATACGCTGTTATTCTATTCAAGATTGATGGACTGACAACATCTACTCAAGATTGAGGGCCTGACAACCTCACACTCCTCCTGTTCTTCACGATTCTCCTTTGTATGGATACTGATGAAGCCACTGTGTGGCGAAACGTTTTCAATAAAGATACACAAGTGTTGCATATGTGTCTAATTTACCAACTCGACGGTTCTCTGAACCATTCATTCACATCCTGTCTGACACTGCAACATCTTGGTATCTTAATACAGGATTTCTTCGCTTGCCTATTCCTTGGGCACGACCTACTTCCACATTGAACAAATGTGACACCTCCTACAACTGCTGCACCTCTCCTGTCTACAGTATATAGCTCCCTCTGCTCATACGCTGTTATTCTATTCAAGATTGATGGACTGACAACATCTACTCAAGATTGAGGGCCTGACAACCTCACACTCCTCCTGTTCTTCACGATTCTCCTTTGTATGGACTGATGAAGCCACTGTGTGGCGAAACGTTTCAATAAAGATACACAAGTGTTGCATATGTGTCTAATTTACCAACTCGTCGGTTCTCTGAACCATTCATTCACATCCTGTCTGACACTGCAACATCTTGGTATCTTAATACAGGGATTTCTTCGCTTGCCTATTCCTTGGGCACGACCTACTTCCACATTGAACAAATGTGACACCTCCTACAACTGCTGCACCTCTCCTGTCTACAGTATATAGCTCCCTCTGCTCATACGCTGTTATTCTATTCAAGATTGATGGACTGACAACATCTACTCAAGATTGAGGGCCTGACAACCTCACACTCCTCCTGTTCTTCACGATTCTCCTTTGTATGGACTGATGAAGCCACTGTGTGGCGAAACGTTTCCTCAATAAAGATACACAAGTGTTGCATATGTGTCTAATTTACCAAGAAAGGAGGAACACTGCAGCAGGCCTGTTGGCCCACACTAGGCAGGTCCTTCACAATCCGTCCCACTAAGAGAATATTTGCTCAACATAAGAACATAAGAATGGAGGAACACTGCAGAAGGCCTACTGGCCCATACAAGGCAGGTCCTTATCAAAACCACCACTACCTAAGAATTTATTCCCATACTCACGACACCAATCAAACCCAGCCCCTCCCACTCATATATTTGTCCAATCTCTTTTTAAAGCCACCCAAGGTCCAAGCCTCTATCACCCTACTCGGAAGATTGTTCCACGCATCTACAACTCTGTTCGAAAACCAGTACTTGCCTATGTCCTTTCTAAATCTAAATTTATCCAATTTAAACTGTTATTTCTGGTTCTTACTTGGTCGATATCCTCAGTATTTTATTAATATCTCCTTTGTTTATGCCCATCATCCACTTGTACACCTCGATGATATCTCCCCTCATTCTACGTCTCTCCAGAGAGTGGAGATTTAACGCTCTAAGTCTATCTTCATACGGGAGATTTCTTATACTGTAAATCATTTTAGTCATTCTTCTTTGTATGTTCTCCAATGAATCTATATCCATCCTGTAGTAAGGAGACCAAAACTGAGCTGCATAATCCAAATGAGGTCTCACTAGTGATGTATAGAGCTGTAAAATAACTTTTGGACTTCTGTTGCTTATACTTCTTGAAATAAATCCTAGTAATCTGTTAGCCTTATTGCGCACACTTAGGCACTGTTGTCTTGGCTTTAGATTTCTGCTTACCATGACTCCCAAGTCTTTTTCACATTCTGTATGATCAAGCTCTACTTCACCTAGTTTATAAATTCGAGGGATATTTTCATTACAAAGGACTAGTACCTTACACTTGTCCACATTGAACTTCATCTGCCACTTTTGAGACCAAGACATTAATTTGTCCAAATCCTCCTGGAGTTCACTGGTATCCTCCTCAGAATGAATCATACGGCCTATTTTTGTATCATCAGCAAATTTACTCATGTCACTTGCAATTCCTTCATCAAGGTCATTTATGTAAATTATGAACAACAATGGGCCTAAAACTGATCCTTGTGGAACGCCACTAGTGACTAATCCCCATTCAGATTTGACCCCATTAATGGAAACTCTCTGCTTTCTATTGGTAAGCCATGCCTCTATCCATGCTAGAACTTTACCTCCTATACCATGAGCTGCCACCTTTCTTAAGAGTCTCTTGTGAGGTACTCTATCGAAGGCCTTACTGAAATCCAAGTAAACTATATCATATTCTTTATCACTGTCTACTGCCTCAAATGTTTTATTGAAAAACGTCAGTAAATTTGTTAGGCAGGAACGACCTCTCGTGAACCCATGCTGAGATTCATTAATAGGGACATGCCTGCTGAATGTCATATACAGGGTTTTAAATTGTTCCAAGTAGACAGAAGTTTCGGGAAGGGGGGTGGGGTGGCACTCTATGTCCGAGATCGCTTGAACTGTTGCATAAAAAAGGGAATAAAGTCTGAAATAACACATACAGAGTCTGTCTGGATAGAATTTTCAGAGGGGCATGAAAAATTGATTTTAGGTGTGATATACCGTCACCCAAACTTAGATAGGGACCAAGGGAGACTACTATGGGAGGAAATTGTTAAGGCCACAATGCACGATAACGTAGTTATTCTGGGTGACTTCAACTTTAGTCAAATTGATTGGAATTTTTGACTGGGAATTTAGAATCTAACGACTTCTTAGATGTAGTTCAAGATTGTTTTTTGAAGCAGTTTGTGACAGAACCTACAAGGGAAATAACCTGCTTGACTTAGTTCTGGCAAACAAGGAAACCCTTGTTAATAATTTAGAAATTACAGAGGAACTCGGCGCAAGCGACCACAAATCAATTACCTTTGGCATTGAATGGAAGTTTCATAGTACGAATAACTCAGTAACGGTCCCAGATTTTCGCTTAGCAGATTACAATGGACTTAGAGAACACTTATCATCTGTGGACTGGGGTAATGAAGATAGCTATCAATATGACAGTTTTCTGAACACTATACATGCTGCCCAAATAACATTTATCCCATATAAAGAAATTAGATCGAATAGAAATGACCCAAAATGGATGAATAATAGGCTCAAATATTTTTAGGGCAGAAGAAAGGAGTTTATAGGCGTATCAAAAGAGGTGAGGGTCATCTTATGAGTCAGTATATTGACATTAAGAGGACGTTAAAAGGGATAAGAAAAGCTAAACGGGACTACGAAATTAAAGTTGCTAGGATTCGAAAACTAACCCAAAAGTTTTTTCAGGTGTATAGAACAAAGTTAGAGATAAGATAGGTCCCCTTAAAAATAATTATGGGTATCTTACTGACAAAGAGAATGAAATGTGCTCTATTTTTAATAATTATTTTCTCTCGGTTTTCACTCAGGAAGACATTAATAATATCCCAAGAATTAGATATTTTAGTGGGCCTGAAGAAGATAAATTATGTAGTATCACAGTCACTAGCGAAAAGGTTATCAAACAGATAGACCGTTTGAAGCAAAATAAATCGCCAGGCCCTGATGAGCTTTTTCAAGGGTTCTTAAGGAATGCAAAATAGAACTCTGTGAACCCTTAACTAACATTTTTAACCTATCTCTTCAAACAGTGTAGTGCCGGATACGTGGAAGATGGCTAATGTAATTCCTATTTTTAAAGCAGGGGACAAGTCGTTACCATCAAATTACCGCCCAATAAGTCTAACATCAATTGTAGGCAAATTACTAGAGTCGATTATAGCTGATAACATAAGAAGCCATCTCGATAGGCATAATTTGATTAATGATACTCAGCATGGATTAACCAGGGGCCGTTCCTGCCTAACTAATTTGTTAACTTTTTAAGTGGGGCTTTTGAGGCAGTTGATAATGATAAAGAATTCGATATCGTTTATTTGGATTTTAGTAAGGCTTTTGATAGAGTACCACATCAGAGACTGTTAAAGAAAGTGGCTGCTCATGGCATTGGGGGAAAAGTGTTGTCATGGATCGAGTCATGGCTCACCAATAGGAAGCAGAGGGTGTGCATAAATGGGGTTAAATCGGAGTGGGATCTGTAACAAGTGGCGTTCCTCAGGGATCGGTTTTGGGCCCGTTGTTGTTTATAATATATATAAATGACCTTGACGAGGAATTTCTAGTGATATGAGCAAATTCGCTGATGACACGAAGATAGGTAGGATAATCGATTCAGACGTAGATGTCAGTGAACTACAGGAGGATTTAGACAAACTCAATTCCTGGTCAGAAAAATGGCAGATGCAGTTCAATGTAGATAAATGCAAAGTTCTAAAGCTCGGGAGTGTCCATAACCCAAGCACTTATAAGTTAAATAACGTAGAACTTAGCCATACAGATTGCGAGAAGGACTTGGGGGTGATGGTAGCAGCAACCTTAAACCAAGACAGCAATGCCTAAGCGTACGTAATAAGGCAAATAGATTACTGGGATTTATATCAAGAAGTGTTAGCAACAGAAGTCCAGACGTTATATTACAGCTTTATACATCATTAGTAAGGCCTCACCTAGATTACGCAGCTCAGTTCTGGTCTCCATATTACAGAATGGACATAAATTCGTTAGAAAACATTCAGCGTAGAATGACTAAATTAATACATAGCATTAGAAATCTTCCTTACGAAGAAAGATTGAAGACCCTTAAATTACATTCACTTGTAAGACGTAGAATGAGGAGACATGATCGAGGTATACAAGTGGTAAATGGGTATTAACAAGGGGATATAAAAGGTCTTGAGGGTATCTCTCCAGAGAGAACCCGCAATAATGGATTCAAGTTAGATAAGTTTAGATTTAGAAAGGATATAGGAAAGTATTGGTTTGGAAATAGGGTAGTTGATGAATGGAACAGTCTGCCTAGTAGGGTTATTGAAGCAAGGACCTTGGGTAGTTTTAAATTTAGGTTGGATAAATTCATTAGTGAAAGGGGTTGGATTTGAGTGGGAATTGCACATGATTAAAAAAATTATCAAAGCTTATTTTTTGGGTAGCATTGAAAATTAGGTTGAACAAATATTCTGTTGGTGGGATGGAATGTGAAGGACCTGCCTAGAATGGGCCAACAGGCCTGCTGCAGTGTTCCTCCTTTCTTATGTTCTTATGTTCTTAAATTATGTTCTTCAAGGTGACTTCTAATAATATCAGCTATAATTGATTCTAATAATTTGCCTACTATAGATGTGAGGCTTATTGGACGGTAATTTGATAAGAACATAAGAACATAAGTGTTGCATGCAAAGAGTATGTAACCTTTATTCGGAGCATGTTAACACACCCACATAGGCTCCCCTCCAACCAGCGAACCATCGTTAAGGGTTTGGTGATGAGGGCCCCATCATCAGATCAACGACTCGGTTCAGCCAATTAAATGCGAGTTTAACAATGACAAAAGGTGACGTGGTTACCACTCGCAGTTTGTCATTGGAATTCCTGCATAGAGCTGGTTGTGGAAAGTTGTCTGTCTTTTGGCTGCTGCTTAGCCTAGACAACTGTGGCATGCACTAAACACTACTCCTTTGTATATAGTGTACATATGTGTAAATATCACTTTGTTATACTTGGTGAAGGAAAAGACAAAAGTCTTATATAATCACAATTACTTGGTGAAGGAAAAGATAAAAGTTTGGAATTAATCTAGCTGATTTTTGAAGAAATACAATTTCAATACATCTTCTACTGTGTTTCTTTGCTCCAAGCTTCCTTTACACTCAGGTTAACAGGCCATTGAACCTGAGGTTGTAATAATAAGAAACATAAGAAAGGAGGAACACTGCAGCAGGCCTGTTGGCCCATACTAGGCAGGGCCTTCACAATCCGTCCCACTAACAGAATATTTGCTCAACCCAATTTTCAATGCTACCCAAGAAATAAGCTTTGACAATTCTACCCACTCATGCGCGAGTCCCACTCAAATCCAACCCCTCTCACTCATAAGAACATAAGAACATAAGAAAGGAGGAACACTGCAGAAGGCCTACTGGCCCATACAAGGCAGGTCCATATCAAAACCACCACTACCTAAGAATTTATTCCCGTACTCACGACACCAATCAAACCCAGCCCCTCCCACTCATATATTTGTCCAATCTCTTTTTAAAGCCACCCAAGGTCCTAGCCTCTATCACAGTACTCGGAAGATTGTTCCACGCATCTACAACTCTGTTCGAAAACCAGTACTTGCCTATGTCCTTTCTAAATCTAAATTTATCCAATTTAAATCCGTTATTTCTGGTTCTTACTTGGTTCGATATCCTCAGTATTTTAATAATATCTCCTTTGTTTATGCCCATCATCCACTTATACACCTCGATGATATCTCCCCTCATTCTACGTCTCTCCAGAGAGTGGAGATTCAACGCTCTAAGTCTATCTTCATACGGGAGATTTCTTATACTGTAAATCATTTTAGTCATTCTTCTTGTATGTTCTCCAATGAATCATATCCATCCTGTAGTAAGGAGACCAAAACTGAGCTGCATAATCCAAATGAGGTCTCACTAGTGATGTATAGAGCTGTAAAATAACTTTTGGACTTCTGTTGCTTATACTTCTTGAAATAAATCCTAGTAATCTGTTAGCCTTATTGCGCACACTTAGGCACTGTTGTCTTGGCTTTAAATTCCTGCTTACCATGACTCCCAAGTCTTTTTCACATTCTGTATGATCAAGCTCTACTTCACCTAGTTTATAAATTGAGGGATATTTTCATTACCAAGGACTAGTACCTTACACTTGTCCACATTGAACTTCATCTGCCACTTTTCAGACCAAGACATTAATTTGTCCAAATCCTCCTGGAGTTCACTGGTATCCTCCTCAGAATGAATCATACGGCCTATTTTTGATCATCACAAATTTACTCATGTCACTTGCAATTCCTTCATCAAGGTCATTTATGTAAATTATGAACAACAATGGGCCTAAAACTGATCCTTGTGGAACGCCACTAGTGACTAATCCCCATTCGGTTTAAACCCCCATTTATGCACACTTTTGCTTCCTATTGGTGAGCCATGACTGATCCATGCAGATTTTCCCCCCAATGTGAGCAGCCACTTTCTTTAACGTCTCTGATGTGGTATATCAAAGCCTTACTAAACCCAAATAAAAAAATTCAATTCTTTATCATGATCAACTGCCTAAAAAAGCCTTACTGAAAAAGTTAATAAATTAGTTAGGCAGGAAGGGCCCCCTTGAATCCATGTTGAGTATCATTAATCAAATTATGCCTATCGAGATGGCTTCTTATGTTATCCTATAATCGACTCTAATTTTGCCTACAGTGTTGACTTTTTGGGGGGGGAATTTTGATGGTAACGACTTGCCCCCTGTTTTAAAAAATAGGAATTACATTGATCTTCCACGTATCAGACACTACACCTTTTTGAAGAATGGGTTAAAAAATGTTAGTTAAGGGTTCACAGAGTTCAATTTTTTTTCCCCTTAAGAACCCTTAAAAAAAAAGCTCATCAGGGCCTGGCGATTTATTTTGCTTCAAACGGTCTATCTGTTGTTAAATTAGAAAATATGCAACACTTGGGGTATCTTTATTGAGAAACGTTTCGCCACACAGTGGCTTCATCAGTCAATACAAAGTAGAAAAGGGGAAAGGGGGGAGGATGGGTTATGTCCCTCCCTATGATGTGTTCAGTCCCTCAATCTTTTAGAAGTGTAGCACAAAGCTTTTGAGGTGGCTTAATGCTGAAACAGGGAGATGGGGGAGGAGGCAGGTCAATGGTATCAACCACTAGTAAAAAAGTCCTTGTCAAAGGGTTTAAAATGTTGAAAATCCCTTTGTATCAAGATAAAAGTTGCACAGACAGGATGGATAATAAAACCCAAGTTTATATGTGTCTAATTTCCTTTTGTTCTCTGAACCATTCATCTACTCTATCTGTTTTATAATATTTCCCAGTGACATTACATAAATTTTTCTTTTCAGGTCTAAAAAACCCCTTTTGGGTATTATCAGTGAAAACAAACAAAAAAAATTTTAAACAGCGACCACTGAAACAAAAATAAATGCCGGGGGCCGATGAGCTTTTTTAAGGGGTTTTTAGAATGCAAAAAGGGAAATCTGTGAACCAAATCAACATTTTTAATTTTTCTTCAAACAGGGTAGTGTCTGATATGTGGGTTTAATGTAATTCCTATTTTTAAAGCAGGGGGCAAGTCACTACCGTCAAACTACCCCCAATAAGCCGACCTCAATTGTGGCAAATTACTAGGTCAAAACGATATTAAGAAGCCACTAGATAAATAATTTGATTAATGATACCCATGGATTCACGGGGCCGTTCCCGCCTTCAATTTATTAACCC
>WNWK01054946.1:0-11403 GCA_009830355.1 Cherax destructor
CATGGGCCAGTATGCCTGTTGCAGTGTTCCTCCTTTCTTATGTTCTTATTTTCTTATGTGGTGAGAGTGCAAGTGGAGATCCTGCTGGTTGGTTGGTTTTCGCTAGACTTTAAAACGAAGCTTTTAAAAACATAGCTGAACCTTTGCCAGGGATATTTCTTCAACGTTGTCCTAAACAGCAACAACCCCTATTGGCCCATGCTGTGTGTGTGTGATTCGATAAAGCCCACTGTGTGGGCGAAACGTTGTCAATAAAGAATCGCATTATATTGCATGTGTTTACTTCTCCATCGTGTCGGTATTGTATAACATTTTTTCCATGTTATGTTAATGTTTATTAACGTAATGTAACATAATATTACATAATAAAATATGACAAAATAAACATAGCATAATATAGCAAAACAATATAACAACTCCCTACCACGAAAAAGAACGGTGTAAAAAAACGTGGAAGCTTGGTGCTGTTGATAATTGGGAGGTAAATTGTGTTGATTCACTAGGTCAAGTCTCCCTGGAATACTTATATATTTATTGTCATTCAAGCTGATGTTATTTGGGAATAATTATTCACACACAATAGTTTTGATATATGCTGTTACTACTATGAGATATAAGGCTGCAATGTGGCATAAATTAAGAGTTTGCGACCACTGTCAACCTCACAGTTACCAGACCCGGCCCCCCTGGAGCTGAGTAGTTGTCTTACGGTGCACTCACTCTGATGTGTGAGTCTTTACGGTGCACTCACCTGATGTGTGAGTCTTTACGGTGCACTTACTCTGATGTGTGAGTCTTTACGGTGCACTCACTCTGATGTGTGAGTCTTTACGGTGCACTCATTCTGATGTGTGAGTTTTTACGGTGCACTCACCTGATGTGTGAGTTTTTACGGTGCACTCACTCTGATATGTGAGTCTACGGTGCACTCACTCTGATGTGTGAGTCTTTACGGTGCACTCACCTGATATGTGAGTCTTTACGGCACTCACCTGATATGTGAGTCTTACGGTGCACTTACTCTGATGTGTGAGTCTTTACGGTGCACTCACCTGATATGTGAGTCTTTACGGTGCACTCACCTGATGTGTGATTTCTTACGGTGCCCCTCACTCTGATGTGTGAGTCTTTACGGTGCACTCACCTGATGTGTGAGTCTTACGGTGCCTCACCTGATGTGTGAGTCTTTACGGTGCACTCACCTGATGTGTGATTTCTTTACGATGCACTCCCCTTTGAGGGTGAGTCTTTACGGTGCACTCACTCTGATGTATAACGACGTGTTCTTTGGGCGTTTCTGGAGGCGTGGTTGAAATGATAAGACTTCGGAGGCTTCTTACTTTATTTGTAATAAAGGTGCGGTAACAGGCTGCGTGTTCAGGGCCATGGCCCAGGTGGGCCATGCCATGAGAGGGAGACGAGTTAGGCCTGTTGACTGACTGATGTCTAGGCGCCAGTGAGAGAGGGCCAGGGCGGGTCTGGTAGACGTGGGTACGCCTACCAGGCTTGCCCTCTGGCGGAATACTATGGAAACTAGCATGGCACGAAATATGAACTCAGCTGGCAGACAGCATGGCTGTCTATGCAGACAGTCAGGCTGTCTACATCGCTCCGGTCACGCTACCCATGGTCGACCCGACCATGAATGGCATTAAAAAACTAGGTCTCTCTCGCAAGAACAGGTCACAGAACACAAAGAAAAATACATATACATAAACATATGGACATAGAAAAAACTTCCTCCAGAGGGGGAAGAAAAATGGTGTGCTTCGTGGTCTAAGGCAGTGAGCGTCGATGCAGCACTGCACGCCTTCCTGCGTCTGGACACGTACTGCAACACGGGAGACAGCTGTGACGTAACAGTGTACGATCTCCTCTGGGATGTGAAGCAGACATCGTAGTAGTCGCTGCAGGGGTTCACTCAACCTGTGGCACAACTGCTGGTGCCTCGAGTGAGGCGTCGTCAGTAGTCGCAACAGGACAGGACTGGCAAGCGACTCAGAGGACATTCCTCGACTGGTACTGTCGCCGCTGGCGAGTGTGGAGAGAGTCGTGACAGGGACGACTCGGCGAAACATCTGGGGGTCGTAACAGCATACACCATACTGCAGGAGTGGGCTAGCAGTCAGTGACATCATCTTTGTGCAGGCTGCTCACTGAAGCTGTGACACGAGGCTGACAGTCGCCTGCCAACAGGCTTAACTGCGGCTGGACGAGTGTCATCTCTCGACAGTAGAAGTTACAGCAGAGGGCAGTGTAAGCGTCCCCAGACTGGTCATCTGCAATAACTGGGCTGACGGTCTTGGATGGAAGTGGAACGGTCTCGGGTGGGAACGTCGCGGGTACGATTCAGCAAAGGCATCTACGAGCGGCGAACAATAAGAGCTTTCTGTACAAGGCGCTCGGACGCTCGTAACTGACGCCTGACTGACAAATGTCAGCTGTCAAGCGCGCGGGCGCTGGTCAACACTGGGTGACAAGCACACAGGTGCTACATAGGACACACGAGAAACTGCACACATACTACACATGTGGTACAACATGGCTTACTAGCAAATGACGCTTTCTGTGTAAAAATCGTCACTAAGTAATACTCGAACATGTGAGAACACTGACTGAGAGGAATAATGAACACTCGACTTATATCTTCTCTCAAACTTCTCGACAAATAATGAAAATAAACACACGGTGAAACTACAGCACCGGGCATCATATGGGTGATGTAAGGCGTGACATCGCAAGTATGTCAGCAGACGTCGCGAGGAACGTCAGGCAACATCGTGGGTGACGTCGCGAGGTGACGTTCTGGAGTGACATGATGATGGATGTCATGGGTGACATCGCGAAGTGACATCAGTGGAGTGACGTCGTGGAGTCGGCAGCATCGTGACGTCAGCAGCATGGTGGTGACGTCATGGGTTGATGTAGGCGCAGACCCCACGTGGGCACCGTGGCTTCGAGGGCCTCGACACTCGGATACACAGTTCTGGCAAGAATTCAAGGAAATTCACAGGGAAAAAGCATAGAGGGAGTGGGCAGGAGTGGTGTGGGTGTGTGGCGCACACTAGGGCGGGTGTGTATGGTGAGAGCAGGCCTGGTGCGCCACCTCCCTCACCCACAACACACGAGACACGCTCACACTTGAAATCACCACAAACCTCACCTCTGAAGTGCTGAATAGTTGTGCTGAGCTGAACAACAACAGCAGAACATGCTGGCAAGGCTGAACACGTGACTGAGAAACAGCATGGGATGCTGTGGCGTGGAGTCAGTGACGCCATTTCTCGGAGAATTAGACAACATCGGCCTGAATCCTCTTGTACCTGTGTCTGGACGCTGAGATTTGCAGACACGACATCAGGATAACTGCTCGTTGAGAGACGGATGCTTCTTGTAGGAGACTGATGAAGTGGTAGATACTTCATTCCTCTTCCTCCCTAACACAACTGCTGGTGATGGCACCGCTGTCACCATTTATAACCAATGTTATTTGGAGTTTCTGGAGGCGGTTGAAATGATAAGACTTGGAGGCTTCTTACTTTATTTGTAATAAAGGTGCGGGTAACAGGTTGTGTTAGTGCTGTCATGGCCCAGGTGGGCCATGCCTTGCGAGAGGGAGACGAGTTAGGCCTGTTGACTGACTGATGTTCAGGCGCCAAGTGAGAGAGGGCCAGGGCGGGTCTGAGACGGGTACGCCTACCAGGCTTGCCCTCTGGCGGAATACTATGGAAACTAGCATGGCACGAAATATGAACTCAGCTTGGCGACAGCATGGTTGTCAGATGTGTGAGTCTTAGGTGCACTCACTCTGATGTGTGAGTCTTTACGGCACTCACCTGATGGGGAGTCTTTACGGTGCACTCATTCTGATGTGAGTCTTTACGGTGCACTCACCTGATGTGTGAGTCTTACGTGCACTCACTCTGATGTGTGAGTCTTTACGGTGCACTCACTCTGATGTGTGAGTCTTTACGGTGCACTCATTCTGATTGTGAGTCTTTACGGTGCACTCACTCTGATGTGTGAGTCTTGACGGTGCACTCACTCTGATGTGTGAGTCTTTACGGTGCACTCACTCTGATGTGTGAGTCTTTACGGTGCACTCACTCTGATATGTGAGTCTACGGTGCACTCACTCTGATGTGTGAGTCTTTACGGTGCACTCACTCTGATATGTGAGTCTTTACGGTGCACTCACTCTGATATGTGAGTCTTTACGGTGCACTTACTCTGATGTGTGAGTCTTTACGGTGCACTCACTCTGATATGTGAGTCTTTACGGTGCACTCACTCTGATGTGTGAGTCTTTACGGTGCACTCACTCTGATGTGTGAGTCTTTACGGTGCACTCACTCTGATGTGAGTCTTTACGGTGCACTTACTCTGATGTGTGAGTCTTTACGGTGCACTCACTCTGATGTGTGAGTCTTTACGGTGCACTCACTCTGATGTGTGAGTCTTACGGTGCACTCACTCTGATGTGAGTCTTTGACGGTGCACTCACTCTGATGGGTGAGTCTTTACGGTGCACTCACTCTCATGTGTGAGTTTTTACGGTGCACTCACTCTGATATGTGAGTCTTTACGGTGCACTCACTCTGATATGTGAGTCTTTACGGTGCACTCACTCTGATGTGTGAGTCTTTACGGTGCACTCACTCTGTTATGTGAGTCTTTACGGTGCACTCACTCTGATATGTGAGTCTTTACGGTGCACTCACTCTGATGTGTGAGTCTTTACGGTGCACTCACTCTGATGTGTGAGTCTTAGATAAGAATGTGTGATGTCACTATGGATTTTATACAAGAATGTATGTTAGGTTTGAACAAAAAAACACAGCAAAACTAGGCTGGGTGGAGCTCAAAATACAGATAATCAGCTGACCTTGATGATGAAGATAAAAATAATAATAATAATTTCATATTTACGAGCACATGATACTGCTTTTACAGACCTAGCTGACATTATTCACATACTATATAGAACACCAGGTACCTACTTACTGCTAGCTGACATTATTAACATACTATATAGAACACCAGGTACCTACTTACTGCTAGGTGAAGAGGAGCAGCCAGCACTGGTGAAACATAGAGCATGTTTCCTTACATCTGCACTGCACCTCAAACTACTACTAATATTATATATTATATAATTACATTTAATTATTATTATTATTATTATTATTATTATTAGTAGTAGTAGTAGTAGTAGTAGTAGTAGTAGTAGTAGTAGTAGTAGTAGTAATAGTAGTAGTAGTAGCAGCCTCAGAGTTATCTCTGAGTTAACAGACCCTGCCACCCAATTACTGTATTTTTGAAGTTTTTTCCCAGGTCCATGTGTCCAGGAGTCCATCTGTGTCTCCTCAGATATTCTCCCTTCCCCACTTCCTATCCTACACTATCCTACCTTCCCCAGGTCCATGTGTCCAGGAGTCCATCTCTGTCCCTTCCCCACTTCCTATCCTACACTATCCTACCTTCCCAAGGTTCATGTGTCCAGGAGTCCATCTGTGTCCCCTCAAATATTCTCCCTTCCCCACTTCCTATCCTACACTATCCTACCTTCCCAGGTCCATGTGTCCAGGAGTCCATCTCTGTCCCTTCCCCACTTCCTATCCTACACTATCCTACTGTCAGGGGTTCCTGAACAAAATATTGATGGAAAATTAATAAATAAGTAAACCGAAGGATATATATAATAAGATGGTTTTTCTGATTTTTAAAATTAAATATAATAAAAGAAATATATCGTTGTGGTTCAGGTCTGTTGGTGAGACGAGGAAACCGGAGAGGGGAAAAGAGATGGTTGCTCCGAGTAGTGGTATGTCTCCGAGTAGATGGTGAATCTCCTGGGACCACTAGGTTGAAATACACACTGTGGTATCCAAGGGAGATGAGATCTTCCACTCTGCACACAAGTTGAAACTAGAGAGAGGAGTTGTTGGAATCCGTTAAGTCCAGGAAATCTTGCTCGTAAGCCATTCTTTATTATTAGCTCTGCCGCTGGACTGGTTCTCCAGGACAGACGCATGACTTACGAGCAAGATTTCCTGGACTTAACGGAATTCCACAATACCCTCTCTCAGTTTCTAACTTGTGTGCGTTAGAGGGTGTTGCTGAAGATCTCATCTCCTTGATACCTACAGTGGTATTTCAACCTAGTGGTCCCAGGAGATTCACCATCTACCGAGACATACCACCTACTGGAGACAACCATCATCTTTTCTCCTCTCCGTTATTACTCCTGTCTACCAACAGACCTGAACCACAAGGGATATATTTCTTTTTATTTATATTTAATTTATTAAAATCCAGAAAAACATCTTATTATATATATCCTTCGGTTTACTATTATTTATTAATTTTTCCATCAATATTTTGTTCAGGGAAGGCTTTCCTGACAATGTCGACTTGCCAGGATAAGACTCTGGATGCAACAGCTTTTGATGGTTCACCTGGTTGTGAGTATTACATTTAAGGTTGAAAAGGGTGAGTTCGTTAAGGTGTCAAGTCATTATTGGTAGTCTAGAGGACTTGCCTGTGTTTTGGTTCTTAGGTTAGGTTTAGAGGTTTACCCAAATTTTGTGGACCTGGGGAACTTCCATAATAACCTCTCCTGTATGAACTGTTTATTTATCTTAGTGAAGACTATTGAGCCCACTAGAGTTTCTTCCAAGTTGGAAATAGTATGTCATTTTCTTCTTTGGGAAGGTTGGAAAGTGTGCGGACGAGGTCCCTCTTTTGAAACAGTCGTTTCAGTTGTTAATTTAAGATCAACTTGTTTGGTTTGTATTATATTTTCTTACTATGGATTCGTTAGATTTCTGGTTAAGGGCTGGAAAAGACATGGGATTTACAGGCCAGAATCTTGATAGTTATATTACATCTAAAATGGCTTTAGCCAAACAGGAAGAAGAGAAAAAGGAACAGGAAAAACTAGCTCGAGAAGAGAAAAAGGAACAGGAAAGACTAGCTCGAGAAAATGAAAGGATTACTCGTGAGGACAAAAGAGAACAGGAAAGGGTTGCTAGAGAAGACAGAGCTCAGGCAAGGGAAGTAGCCTTCAAGATGAAGGAGATTGAAGAAAAGTCAAAGCAGAGGGAGTTAGAACAGTTAAGGTTGGAATTGGAAGCCAAGAAGGTAGAGCTATCTAAGCATAAAATAGATGAAGGGGTACTAGAATACCCTAGCCACGAATCTAATATTAGGATGCCTCAAATACCACCTTTCACAGAGCAGGATGACATCGCGGCATATATCACCAGATTCGAGAACACTGCCACACTCTGTGAGTGGCCCTCAGATTCTTGGACTACAAGGCTTGGATTACTTCTATCAGGTACCGCTTTAAATGTATATTCCACCTTACCAGGTGACGTAATCACTGATTATCCTCTACTTAAGAAAGCTATCTTACAGGCTTTCAAGAAGACCACCCATCATTACAGGTCTGAGTTTCGGCACACTAGAATATCCCCCAATCAAAATTATATGCAGTATCTGACGACACTTTTCAGATTGTTTGATTGTTGGATTGATAGTGCCGAAGTTGATCATGACTTTGATTCATTACGTGACCTGATGGTAAGAGACCAATTGCTTTCTTCTGTTAACTCTGACTTACGTATCTTTATTAAAGAACGAGACGTTCACACTGCTTCAGAAATGGCAAAAGCCGCTGATATTTATGCTGGCGCTCATAATAACTACCCTAAGGAGCGATATAAATATAAATCTGTGTCATCTAAGCAATCTGAGGGAAACAACCCCTCTGACTCTCAGAATTCGCCGGCATTCACACTAAGATGTTTTAATTGTAATGAATTGGGACATCGACGGCCAGAGTGTCCAAAAGGAAAGGGTGAAAGTGTTGGAATATGCTTCACCCAATCTAATGTTAATGCACCTTTAAGTAATGGTACCGTAAATGGCATTAATGTTCCCACCATTCTTAGAGATCCTGGTTGTTCTTGTATTGTAGTCTCAAGTAAACTCTTTCCTAACTTAGATTCAACTCGGCATAAAAGTACTAAATTAACTGACTACTTAGGAAGAAGTGATGTGTTTCCTACTCTCAGATGTTTTATTAACTGCAAATGGTTTACTGGTTGGGTAGAGGCAGTGGTGGCCCCAATAACTTCATGTTTTGTTTTGGTTGGGAACATAGAAGGGGCGACCTTCCCATCTGAAGTAGACTGTGTAAGGTTTTTAAATGATTCCGGAAAAGATAAACTTTATACTTCTGTTTCTTCCCTAGCATCTCCTGAAGTGATTCCACGGGATTATTCAATGCTGAGTTCGGATAATCGGGAAGTTCCGGTAAAAACCTTAAAGAGTCAGTCATCCAAACCAATCTGCACAGAAACTGAGGAAATACCACAGGTGACTGAATCTTCCCCAAAACTGGACGCGGTTAACGTCCTTACCAGAGCTCAATCTAAGGTAAAACCAATCCATCCTTTAGTACTTTCCAAAGGAAAACCTATTGAGCTGTCACACCTAGATTTGGAAGGTCTCCAGAAGACTTGTCCTTCCTTAGAGGAAACCCGAAAGCTAGCATTGAGTGGCAATGTAATTAAAAGAAAAAACCATCTTATTATATATATCCTTCGGTTTACTATTATTTATTAATTTTTCCATCAATATTTTGTTCAGGGGAAGGCGTTCCCCTGACACCTACCTTCCCAAGGTTCATGTGTCCAGGAGTCCATCTGTGTCCCCTCAAATATTCTCCCTTCCCCACTTCCTACCCTACACTCCCTTCCCCACTTCCTATCCTTCACTCAGTAATCTTACCTTCCCAAGGTTCATGTGTCCATATGTGTCCTCTCAGATATTCTCCCTTCCCCACTTCCTATTCTACACTCAGTAATCTTACCTTCCCCAGGTCCGTGTGTCCAGGAGTCCATCTGTGTCCCCTCAGATATTCTCCCTTCCCCACTTCCTATTCTACACTCAGTAATCTTACCTTCCCCAGGTCCATGTGTCCAGGAGTCCATCTGTGTCCCCTCAGATATTCTCCCTTCCCCACTTCCTATCCTATACTCAGTAATCTCGACTCTTGCATCTACCCCTTCCCCAGGTTCATGTGTCCAGGAATCCATCCGTGGGCCCCCGGATGTCTTCCCTTCCCTTGAAGTTCTGGAAATTCTTTACGGTATTTTTTATTCTTCACTCAGTCCCACCCCAGGTTCGTGGTTCCAGGTGTTCGTGCATACACCCTTCACCACTTCCCTGAGGTCAGCAGTCCCACCCCAGATCCGTGGTTCCAGGTATACACCCTTCACTACTTCCCTGAGGTCAGCAGTCCCACCCCAGGTCCGTGGTTCCAGGTATACACCCTTCACCACTTCCCTGAGGTCAGCAGTCCCACCCCAGGTCTGTGACTCCAGGTATACACCCTTCACCACTTCCCTGAGGTCAGCAAGTCCCACCCCAGGTCCGTGGTTCCAAGTGTTCATCCTTACACCCTTCACCACTTCCCTGAGGTCAGCAAGTCCCACCCCAGGTCCGTGGTTCCAAGTGTTCATTTATACACCCTTCACCACTTCCCTGAGGTCAGCAAGTCCCACCCCAGGTCCGTGGTTCCAAGTGTTCATCCATACACCCTTCACCACTTCCCTGAGGTCAACAAGTCCCACCCCAGGTCCATGGTTCCAAGTGTTCATCCATACACCCTTCACCACTTCCCTGAGGTCAGCAGTTTTAGCCACCCTTGAAGCACTGTCCATATATGATATTACTACACAAGTGTATTAATATCATTATACGAAGGTAGATGTTATTACAGAGGAGGACACGCATAAAATCTGCGCTCTGTAATAACATCCACCTGGACAGACCCGAACGTCGACTACCTGAGACACATGAACCCAGTTAGCCCACCAAGGAGTGGCCACTCAGTGATAATTTGGAACATATATTTATATTTAATATTGTACCTATGTCAATTATTAGCTTGTTCAATTATTTAGTTGTGTAAGTGCATTTGTGAACGTTTTTATGTATGTAGATTAGTGTCGGTGTGTGAACCTTTGTGTTCCCTTCACGATAACTGTAATTAATTGTTACCAGTTATATTTTTTCTTGGTACTGATCTTCTTTATTTGCATTGTACGCTAAGGTTCACAAACACACACTCTTTTATGCACTCAATTCTGCATTTTCACATACACATCGTACACACACATCACACATACAAACGCATGAATAAAGCAACACACATAGATAACTTATGCATCAAACATTCACATACATTTATTCAACAATGCATATATAATCCTCTCCTTTCAGTATTACTGGTATGTAAACACAAATACACACGCACCCACACCTCACACTTCTACCTCTACGTTACACACACACACACAAACACACACATGTGAACATATATATGTAAATCACTTGTGCAAACACCGACACACCTTCAGCAGACAGTGACGGGTCACCACACACCTTCAGCAGACAGTGACGGGTCACCACACACCTTCAGCAGACAGTGACGGCTCACCGTCTGGTAAAGACTGATGTCAGGACGTAGTTCCTGGTGATTATATTATCATCATTATTATCAACCTTTTGCGTTTCCCTGTGACTAATTAATAGTCCAAGACTCACTGAATAGTTGTCATAAGTTTCAATCTCCCATGTGCTTATTATTTATGTGTATATTTATGTCTGTATGGTATTAGGTTGGTAGACAACAACCGTCCACAGAGGTACTACCGTCCACAGAGGTACTACCGTCCTGCCAAGTGATTGTGAAACGGAAACCTGTAATTGTTTTACATGATGGTAGGATTGCTGGTGTGTTTTTTCTGTGTCATGAACACGTGGATAATAGGTATACCTTGCTACTTCTACTCACATTTAGGTCACATTAACATGCATGTACATATATATAAATATATATATATATATATATATATATATATATATATATATATATATATATATATATATATATATATATAATATATATATATATATATATATATACACCCATCTGGGTTTCTCTTTTTTCTCAAGTTCTTCTTTATTTCCTCTTATCTCCATGGGAAGTGGAAAAAACTTTCCTTTGTAAGTCATGCATGTCGTAGGAGGCGACTAAAATGCCGGGAGCAATGGGCTAGTAACCCTTCTCCTTTATTATCTACTAAAAAAGAGAAGAAGAAACTTTATAAAAGTGGAATGTTTGAATGTGCGAGGATGTAGTGAGACGATAGAAAGGAGATAATTCCAATGTTATGAATGAAAAGAATTTGGATGTCCTGGCTCTAAACGCCTTTGATCGAACTTTGTATAGAAAGTGGTTTGGTTATAGGTAATACACATTTTAAGGAAAAAAATATAAATAAGTATACAAGATATGACATATGGCATAATAACAGCAGCTTGCTG
>WNWK01054947.1:0-11403 GCA_009830355.1 Cherax destructor
AACTTAACATTTTATTTTCTAACTGGAGGTAGTAACCGTAAATAAAAATGGAAAATAAACTTGCAAGGTGGCCAGAAAACAAACGCAATGTAAATAGTTCACTGGGTTCCAGTGACCTGTTTACAGTGTGCAGTGACCTGTTTACAGTGTGCAGTGACCTGTTTACAGTGTGCCGTGACCTATTTAAAGTATACAGAGTAATAAATGTTTCCTGGTGTAGAAGAAAAGGAATTTCCTGACATAGGTGAGCGAGTCACCACCTGGGGCAAGCCACCTGTACAAACCAACTGTTGAACCACATGTGCAAGCCACCTGTGCAAGCCAGCAAACCATCTCTGTGAGCCACCTGGGCAAGCCAGCTGTGAGAATCGCAGTACATGTTTTGAACCTCTAAAGCTTCGGAACTCTGGAGTTACCTGAAGTTTACCTGGAGAGAGTTCCGGGGGTCAACGCCCCCGCGGGCCGGTCTGTGACCAGGCCTCATGGTGAATCAGAGCATGATCAACCAGGCTGTTACTGCTGGCCGCACGCAGTCCGACGTACGAACCACAGCCCGGCTGGTCAGTGCCTGCTTGAGGACAGCCAGGGTTGGGAGTGTGGAAAAAAACTCCGAAATTTGTGTTGTTCTCTGTCATTCACAACTGTATACACTGAGAGGTGTATATCTCAGTGTATATACACTGAGAGATGTATATCTCAGTGTATATACACTGAGAGGTGTATATCTCAGTGTATATACACTGAAAGGTGTATATCTCAGTGTATATACACTGAAAGGTGTATATCTCAGTGTATATACACTGAGAGGTGTATATCTTCAGTGTATATACACTGAGAGGTGTATATCTCAGTGCATATACACTGAAAGGTGTATATCTCAGTGTATATACACTGAAAGGTGTATATCTCAGTGTATATACACTGAGAGGTGTATATCATAGTGTACATACACTGAAAGGTGTATATCTTGGTGTATATACACTGAGAGGTGTATATACCAGTGTATATACACTGAGAGGTGTATATCTCAGTGTATATACACTGAGAGGTGTATATCATAGTGTATATACACTGAGAGGTGTATATCTCGGTGTATATACACTGAGAGGTGTATATCTCGGTGTATATACACTGAGAGGTGCATATCTCGGTGTATATACACTGAGAGGTGTATATCTCGGTGTATATACACTGAGAGTGTATATCCAGTGTATATACACTGAGAGGTGTATATCTCAGTGTATATACACTGAGAAGTGTATATCTCAGTGTATATACACTGAGAGGTGTATATCTAAGTGTATATACACTGAGAGGTATATATCATAGTGTATATACACTGACAGGTGTATATCTCGGTGTATATACACTGAGAGGTGTATATCTCAGTGTATATACACTGAAAGATGTATATCTCAGTGTATATACACTGAGAGGTGTATATCTCAGTGTATATACACTGAGAGGTGTATATCTCAGTGTATATACACTGAAAGGTGTATATCTCAGTGTATATACACTGAGAGGTGCATATCTCAGTGTATATACACTGAGAGGTGTATATTCTCGGGGGTATATACACTGAGAGGTGTATATCTCAGTGTATATACACTGAGAGGTGTTACCTCAGTGTATATACACTGAGAGGTGTATATCTCAGTGTATATACACTGAGAGGTGTATATCTCAGTGTATATACACTGAGATGTGTATATCTCAGTGTATATACACTGAGAGGTGTATATCTCAGTGTATATACACTGAGAGGTGTATATCTCAGTGTATATACACTGAGAGGTGTATATCTCAGTGTATATACACTGAGAGGTGTATATCTCAGTGTATATACACTGAGAGGTGTATATCATAGTGTATATACACTGAGAGGTGTATATCTCGGTATATACACTGAGAGGTGTATATCTCGGTGTATATACACTGAGAGGTGTATATCTCGGTGTATATACACTGAGAGGGTATATCTCAGTGTATATACACTGAGAGGTGTATATCTCAGTGTATATACACTGAAAGGTGTATATCTCAGTGTATATACACTGAGAGGTGTATATCATAGTGTATATACACTGACAGGTGTATATCTCGGTGTATATACACTGAGAGGTGTATATCTCAGTGTATATACACTGAAAGATGTATATCTCAGTGTATATACACTGAGAGGTGTATATCTCAGTGTATATACACTGAGAGGTGTATATCTCATGTATATACACTGAAAGGTGTATATCTCAGTGTATATACACTGAGAGGTGTATATATCAGTGTTTATACACTGAGAGGTGTATATCTCGGTGTATATACACTGAGAGGTGTCTATCTCAGTGTATATACACTGAGAGGTGTATATCTCAGTGTATATACACTGAGAGGTGTATATCTCAGTGTATATACACTGAGAGGTGTATATCTCAGTGTATATACACTGAGAGGTGTATATCTCAGTGTATATACACTGAGACGTGTATATATCAGTGTATATACACTGAGACGTGTATATGTCAGTGTATATACACTGAGAGGAGTATATCTCAGTATATGTATACACTGAGAGGTGTATATCTCAGTGTATATACACTGAGAGGTGTATATCTGAGAGTATATACACTGAGAGGTGTATGTGTCAGTGTATATACACTGAGAGGTGTACGTCTCAGTGTTTATGCATTGATAGGTGTCTCTGTGTATATACACTGAGAGGTGTATCAGTGTATATTCACTGAGAGGTTTACGTTTCAGTGCATATACAATGAGAGATGTATATCTCAGTGTATATACATTGAGAGGTGTACGTCTCAGTGTGTATATAAACTAGTATGTGTTTATCTCAGTGAATATATACACTGAAAAGTGTGTCTAATGTACATACAAGAGTGTACATGCACAAGACACACGAGTGAGAGACATTTCTCACTGTCTCTCACTCAGCATATACTTGTTGAGAGCTTAGTCAACATACTAGAAATTAAAGTAGTCCTGGTTGCTTGTATACAACATTCACGACCCTCGTGTAGTTGATAGGTGTTCAACCCCCCCCAAAAAAAAAAAAAAATTGTATTAGTCAGTCAGTTACCAACTGTGTCTCTTGTGCTCTCTCTCTCTCCTCTCTCTCTCTCTCTCTCTCTCTCTCCCCCTCTCTCTCCCCTTCTCATTAATTTCATCATGTTTACGTTACTTAGAGCAGATAATTTAATGTGAAAATATACAATAAATTTAGATATTTTATGCATACACTATTAAATAGTTTAAAAACATTACAATATATTTTACGTATATTAATACAGCATATTTAAAAAAATGATTATTTTCAAAGCATACAAAAATTTTGTTGTTTAAACATACAGAAATTTTCTTTGTGGATTTAGTGATTCATTCACTCAGCAATATAAAATTTTCAGGTTAGCTGGCTGGATAATAAAGTTTGAAGCCTAGCAACTACACGAGAGTCTTTAAAGCGTTACGTAACCTGTTCAGTGACCACCAGTCAAAAAACTCATTAATCCCCAAAATAACAAACTATCTATGTATATATACTGAGGGACGTACACCTCTTGTTTTATATATATATATATATATATATATATATATATATATATATATATATATATAATGCAAGACAACCACTATGAAAAAATAGAAGAATTCCAAGCGCTTTCGTGACTACTCACATTATCAAGGAACTATAAAAGGAAACGTGAGAAGAAGGCTTATAAAGAGGCAGAATACACCTCACAGTCACATCACACTAACAAAGACAACACCTCACAGTAGCGTAACATCTCACGACTCTGTGAAGAGGAACATAAGAAAGGACCTGAAACTCTTCCCAAGAATTAAGATTAGTCCAATTTATCATTAAATTCTTCCCAAATTTTATTAATTATAAATGAATCCAATTTATATAAACCAAAAGAAATATTCATATTATTTTCAAAACTGCTTTTAATGAAACATGATTCTATTATATTCCTCTCAACCATGGACTTGCTTGATACAACCTTCTCAGCATTTTGAAAATCAATTGGATGGTTAAAGTCTTCACATGAATAAATAGAGCATTAGAATCTTGTCCAGTTCTAATGCTATATTTATGTTGTTTTAATCTTAGTTCAAGACTTTTACCAGTTTGACCATAATAAACTGTATCGCATATTTTACAGGGAATCTTATAGACACATCCGTCAGCATTTTGGGGGGAATTTTTATCAAAAGTCTTTTTACTGTATCAAGATTTTTAAAATACAACTTTGATATTAAAATTCTTAAGAAAAGAAGGCATATCAACCAAGTTTTCATGGTAAGGAGAACCAACATATTTTTGGTTGAATATGGTTGGTTGTCCCTTTTGGATTGTAAAAGTATTTCTAGCTATTTTAAAAGATTTATCATTTATGTTTCTTGGGTATTTTAAATCATTAGCTATTTCATAAATTTTAGAGATTTCTTCATCTATGAACTCTGGACTACAAATGGCAAAGCTCTCAAAAACATAGAAGAGAAAACCGACACTTTAACTCTATCTTGATGTGAAGGTAATAGTGTACATAGGAACAATTATTTGTAGGTTTTCTGTAAATTTTAAATTTAAAATCAATGTTACCCTTAATAATAAAAACATCTAGGAAGGGCAATGAGTTATTTACTTCAAATTCAACAGTAAAATTTATAGAATGAGCTAAGCTATTTAATTTAACAAGAAAATGTTTTATGTCTACATTCTTAGGCATAAGGCACAAAATGTCATCAACATATCTATACCACTTAGCTCTATTGGGAAGGATTGTGTTAAGCAATCTTGTTTCAAAAAATTCCATATATAAATTACTAAGAACAGGTGAAAGAGGATTTCCCATTGCCATACCAAACTTCTGAGTGTAAAACTCATCATTAAATACAAATTTTGCATCAATGATACAAAGTTTAATAAGTTTAATGATAGTAGGAACTGGCAATGGTAAATCGTAATTAACCAGTTCTTCAGATAAGAACTTTAGTAAATCATCAACTGGAACTTTTGTAAACAAAGAGGTAACATCAAAACTAACCATATTGAAATCATTTAAATCAGTCAAGGTGCTTAATTTATCAACTAAATCTAAGTTGTTTTTAACATTAAAATTATAAATTTTTCCAACAATTGGGCTCAAAATATCAACAAGCCATTTAGAAAGTTTATAAGAAACTGAACCTATGGAGCTAATAATTGGTCTACAAATAACCTACAAATAATTGTTCCTATGTACACTATTACTCTTCACATCAAGATAGAGTTAAAGTGTCGGTTTTCTCTTCTATGTTTTTGAGAGCTTTGCGCATTTGTAGTCCAGAGTTCATAGATGAAGAAATCTCTAAAATTTATGAAATAGCTAATGATTTAAAATACCCAAGAAACATAATTGATAAATCTTTTAAAATAGCTAGAAATACTTTTTTACAATCCAAAAAGGGACAACCAACCATATTCAACCAAAAATATGTTGGTTCTCCCTTACCATGAAAACTTGGTTGATATGCCTTCTTTTCTTAAGAATTTTAATATCAAAGTTGTATTTAAAAATCTTGATACAGTAAAAAGACTTTTGATAAAAAAATCCCCCAAATTGCTGACGGATGTGTCTATAAGATTCCCTGTAAAATATGCGATAAAGTTTATTATGGTCAAACTGGTAAAAGTCTTGAACTAAGATTAAAACAACATAAATATAGCATTAGAACTGGACAAGATTCTAATGCTCTATTTATTCATGTGAGAGACTTTAACCATCCAATTGATTTTCAAAATGCTGAGAAGGTTGTATCAAGCAAGTCCATGGTTGAGAGGAATATAATAGAATCATGTTTCATTAAAAGCAGTTTTGAAAATAATATGAATATTTCTTTTGGTTTATATAAATTGGATTCATTTATAATTAATAAAATTTGGGAAGAATTTAATGATAAATTGGACTAATCTTAATTCTTGGGAAGAGTTTCAGGTCCTTTCTTATGTTCCTCTTCACAGAGTCGTGAGATGTTACGCTACTGTGAGTGTTGTCTTTGTTAGTGTGATGTGACTGTGAGGTGTATTCTGCCTCTTTATAAGCCTTCCTTCTTCACGTTTTTTATAGTTCCTTGATAATGTGAGTAGTCACGAAAGCGCTTGGAATTCTTCATTTTTTCATAGTGGTTGTCTTGTATTTTGATATCACCTGTTTACTGTGATCTTTTGATATATATATATATATATATATATATATATATATATATATATATATATATATATATATATATATATATATATATATATATATATATATATATATATATATATATATATATATATATATATGCAAGACAAACCACCCCCAGTCTTGTCTTGCATTGTTAAGATCATGTGTCTACGAGGTCGTTGCTGTGTAAATCTGGAGGTTGTTACTGTGTAACTTTGGAGGTCGTTGCTGTGTAACTCTGGAGGTCGTTGCTGTGTAACTCTGGAGGTCGTTGCTGTGTTACTCTGGAGGTCGTTGCTGTGTAACTCTGGAGGTCGTTGCTGTGTAACTCTGGAGGTCGTTGCTGTGTAACTCTGGAGGTCGTTGCTGTGTTACTCTGGAGGTCGTTGCTGTGTAACTCTGGAGGTCGTTGCTGTGTAACTCTGGAGGTCGTTGCTGTGTGGATTTGGAAGCCGCAGGCTCAATTCTCGTCCAAATTCTGAATAATTGTTTACAAGAAAAACTTACTGTTAATTGTATATGCGAAATTTTTGTGTGAGTGCCACTCGTTTGATTATTTAATTGTATTTACAGGAGGAAAGCAAAGCTTGTAGTGTCCAGTTTTCAGCTTGTAGTGTCCAGTCTTCAGCTTGTAGTGTCCAGTTTTCAGCTTGTAGTGTCCAATCTTCAGCTTGTAGTGTCCAGTTTTCAGCTTGTAGTGTCCAATCTTCAGCTTGTAGTGTCCAGTTTTCAGCTTGTAGTGTCCAGTCTTCAGCTTGTAGTGTCCAGTTTTCAGCTTGTAGTGTCCAGTCTTCAGCTTGTAGTGTCTAGTCTTCAGCTTGTAGTGTCCAGTCTTCAGCTTGTAGTGTCCAGTCTTCAGCTTGTAGTGTCTAGTCTTCAGCTTGTAGTGTCCAGTCTTCAGCTTGTAGTGTCCAGTCTTCAGCTTGTAGTGTCCAGTCTTCAGCTTGTAGTGTCCAGTCTTCAGCTTGTAGTGTCCAGTCTTCAGCTTGTAGTGTCCAGTCTTCAGCTTGTAGTGTCCAGTCTTCAGCTTGTAGTGTCCAGTCTTCAGCTTGTAGTGTCCAGTCTTCAGCTTGTAGTGTCTAGTCTTCAGCTTGTAGTGTCCAGTCTTCAGCTTGTAGTGTCCAGTCTTCAGCTTGTAGTGTCCAGTCTTCCGCTGGTAGTGTCCAGTCTTCAGCTTGTAGTGTCCAGTCTTCAGCTTGTAGTGTCCAGTCTTCAGCTTGTAGTGTCTAGTCTTCAGCTTGTAGTGTCCAATCTTCAGCCTGTAGTGTCAGTCTTCAGCTTGTAGTGTCCAGTTTTCAGCTTGTAGTGTCCAGTCTTCAGCTTGTAGTGTCCAGTCTTCAGCTTGTAGTGTCCAGTCTTCAGCTTGTAGTGTCCAGTCTTCAGCTTGTAGTGTCCAGTCTTCAGCTTGTAGTGTCCAGTCTTCAGCTTGTAGTGTCCAGTCTTCAGCTTGTAGTGTCCAGTCTTCAGCTTGTAGTGTCCAGTCTTCAGCTTGTAGTGTCCAGTCTTCAGCTTGTAGTGTCCAGTCTTCAGCTTGTAGTGTCCAGTCTTCAGCTTGTAGTGTCCAGTCTTCAGCTTGTAGTGTCTAGTCTTCAGCTTGTAGTGTCCAGTCTTCAGCTTGTAGTGTCCAGTCTTCAGCTTGTAGTGTCCAGTCTTCCGCTGGTAGTGTCCAGTCTTCAGCTTGTAGTGTCCAGTCTTCAGCTTGTAGTGTCCAGTCTTCAGCTTGTAGTGTCTAGTCTTCAGCTTGTAGTGTCCAATCTTCAGCCTGTAGTGTCCAGTCTTCAGCTTGTAGTGTCCAGTTTTCAGCTTGTAGTGTCCAGTCTTCAGCTTGTAGTGTCCAGTCTTCAGCTTGTAGTGTCCAGTCTTCAGCTTGTAGTGTCCAGTCTTCAGCTTGTAGTGTCCAGTCTTCAGCTTGTAGTGTCCAGTCATCAGCTTGTAGTGTCCAGTCTTCAGCTTGTAGTGTCCAGTCTTCAGCTTGTAGTGTCCAGTCTTCAGCTTGTAGTGTCCAGTCTTCAGCTTGTAGTGTCCAGTCTTCAGCTTGTAGTGTCCAGTCTTCAGCTTGTAGTGTCCAGTCTTCAGCTTGTAGTGTCCAGTCTTCAGCTTGTAGTGTCCAGTCTTCAGCTTGTAGTGTCCAGTCTTCAGCTTGTAGTGTCCAGTCTTCAGCTTGTAGTGTCTAGTCTTCAGCTTGTAGTGTCCAGTCTTTCCTAAGGCTTTCCTTTAAGCTTTCAGGGACAGTAGCGTTTGCTGTCTCCCCTGTGAAGAAAATCTTTCCAATATGTTTTCGACGACCCTTGTCCCTTAGTTTATAATTGTGACTTTATGCTCTCCCACTCGACTGAGTTAGGAACCCTTCCATTACCAATATCTTTCGTATCCTTGGGTACGAAAGCTTGTTTACTATTACTATTATTTTCCAGGTGTATGCTAGAAAGAAGGACATGGGTGATGGGATGATCAGAGTATTGTTGCTTCTGTTGTTACAGAGCACCCAAGCTTTTAGTGGGTGGGGCACAGGCTCTCACCTCCCCGGCTCTCACCTCCCGGCTCTCCCCCCCGGCCTCATCTCCCCGGCCTCACCTCCCCGGCTCCCTCCCCGGCCTCACCTCCCGGCTCCCCCACCCCCCCCGGCTCTCACCTCCCGGCTTTTCTCCAGGAGGCCACCTGTGTGTTCAAGCTCAGGTGCCAGCAAAGGTGGATTTTGGGAAGTTACTGGAGGAAATATATTTTCTTATATTTTCTAAAAATTTATCTCACAATTCCTCTCTATTTTATCTTTATATAAACGCGTCTTCTTTTTTTCTACCCTTTTTCGTCATTATTATCATTTTTATTTCATCATTCAGCCACCAACGACAACAAAATTTATCCTTCTTGGTTATTTAACCAAAAATGTAAAAGGGAAATGAATGGTTATTAAATTTTGGAAATCTCTGGCTCAAGAACCCCTCCGAATAACCCTGGACTGCCGAAAAGTTTCTTAGGTCTCCGAAAAAAATCCACTTGATTTGATCTTCGGGAAAATGAGAATCTTCAAACACGCCCAACACTTCCTCCAGAACACAACTTCGTTTTCAGCAAAGCTAAACACAGGCGATATTTAGTGAATTCAACTCCACAATCAAGGATCGACAATATTAAAAAAACTAGGGAAAATCGGGGAACTGTCCTTCCTCTAAACCCAAACAAGGAAATATTTCTTGGGAAACTGTCCTTAAGCATTCTCAACCCAAACTTATGTATGGAAAAACTTAAGAGGTTACAAGGTCTTGAAAATATATTCAATAAAGTAAATACAAACGGAGATCTTCAGGTGAAGACGAATGGTATAAAATAACGAAACGTGGAAAAAAGCGCAAATGCGGTATAATGTGATCCTTAACAACGTTTACAAGTGGGATCAGTCACAAACATTCTTTTGTTTTAAACCCATTCGTGGGCAAACTGTTATAAAAACAACATTACATTGCTTTGTCTGTTTTCATACATGAAAATATAAATTTGCAGAAAATGAAATATAAATTTGAAGAAGGAAAAAATTGTTTTTTTTCAAGACGGTTTCTTCTTTTATTTATTTTAAGTTCTTCCTGAGATTCTTTCTCCCTTTTCCTCAAGCTTTAGTTCGATATTTTTTTCCCCTCTGTTATTGTTTCTTTTTCTCTATTATCCCTGTTCTTAATTTCTCAAAATTTATTTTTAAAGTTTATAGAAAAATAAATGTTAAACTTGTTTGTTTGATATTTTCTATGTTAAAAAGTTTTTTTTTTATCATAGGTAATATAAAGAAGATAAGATAAAATAAATAGGTGACCATATTATAGGTGATTACAGGAGATTATAACCTAATTTAGTTCATGTAGGCCTAAATCTAGGTTCTTGAACAAAAAATGGGGTACTTTGAAATTGTGGAGGGGGAAAAAGAAAAAAAAAAAAAGGAGGAAAGAAAAAAAAAAAAAAAAGAGAGAGAGGAGAAGGGAGAGAGAGAAGAGAGAGAGAGAGGAGAGGAGAGAGAGAGTGAGAGAGAGAAAGTTAATAGAAATAGTGGAGGAAAAGAGATAAAGGGGCAGGGAAAATGTCTCTTTACGACACTCAATCAGCAAGGCTTCCCGATTTGGGACCTCCTATTTGATCCCCTGCTGTAGGTAGCACCAGGTATTGCCAGGCCAGGTGCAGGCTGGAGCAGGCTGGGGGGAAAACCAGGTGGGGGCAGCCAAAATAAAGGGCTGGAGTTTCCGGGGTGCAGGATGGGCATAAAAGGAGGGAAGGTTTCCCGGGGAAGAAAGGGCAGGTCCAGGCTACGTACAGGTTGGAACAGACCCGATCCGTGCCAGACCGGGGGCCGGGTAAAGCGCAGGCAAAGGTGCAGGGGCCAGATGCAAACAGGCCAGCTCTGTCCGGGTTTGATCAGACAAAGGGGGTAGAGAGCAGGCAGGACCGGTGCAAAACAAACCTTTTTGCAGTTGAAAATGCCAGCAAAGACAGAAAACAGGCAGGGCAGGCCGGGTGCAGGCAGGCCCAACCAGACACGGGAAAAAGTGCTTTCAGGAGGCCTTACTGTTAACTACGTTATCTCAACAGTAAAACATGAAAAAATAAAAAAAAAAACAATCGTTAACCAAACAATTCCCCTTTTAAAATTCTTTATTTTTTTACGATTTTTCCCCTTGCAGTCAGAGGCAAAGTTTTTGTGGGGGTTGAGATCTTCATACCACGGAATAAGATAAGTTATACATACACACTGGTTGGAGGTTTTTGGGGGAAAATTTTTTTTTAATTTTAACGGATGAAAAAAGAATGGGAAAAAAAATTTTAAGTTTAAAAATGGAGTTGCTTCATTATGAGGGGGTAGTACTTACAATGCGGGGGGGTTTTGGTCGTGCGAGTGGTCTTCCCCCTGAAGTCAGCACTATCAAGAACGGGGTTTTCCTTTTTTTTGGGAAAAGTTGAAATTTTTTTTTTAAAAACCTAAAAAGGTGCCAAAATACAAACAAATGTAGTTCAAAATATGAAAACCATTATTCCGGGGAAAAATACTTCCCATAAAGCCTTTTTAAAAATATCTCCTTCAGACGAGGGACTCGAGATAAACTTCCCCCACATCCTGACTGTTTAATTCAGTTGTATCGCAAAAAGCTAAATTTTTTTTTTCTTTTTTATTATCAAATTCGCATCACGAAAC
>WNWK01054948.1:0-11403 GCA_009830355.1 Cherax destructor
GAATGTGGTGGCTGGGGAGGATGGTGGTGGCTGGCATTCTTGGTCTAGCTATGAAAACATATTCCCATTCTTTCCTCCTTCAGACGTGTTAGTATAGAGAAAACGGAGTTTGTAATGCTAACTGCATTAGATCACTTCCAGACAGCTTAGGAGTAAACAGAAATCATACTTGTCCAGGCTGGTAATAGCAACAACTGGGTTGTTTACAAAACTCCCGAACCTTCATTTAATCTTGTTTACTCACCTCACACTCTACATTAAGACTGCCTCTACCACCACTGCCTCTACCACTGCCTCTACCACTGCCTCAACCACTGCCTCTACCACCACTGTCTCTACCACCACTGTCTACCACCACTGCCTCTCACCACTGCCTCTCACCACCACTGCCTCAACCACTGCCTCTACCACCACTGCCTCTACCACCACTGCCTCTAGTACCACTGCCTCTCACCAATACCTCAACCACTGCCTCAACCACCACTGCCTCTACCACTGCCTCTCACCACTGCCTCAACCACTGCCTCAACCACCACTGCCTCTACCACTGCCTCTCACCACTGCCTCTACCACCACTGCCTCTACCACTGCCTCAACCACTGCCTCTACCACCACTGCCTCTACCACCACGGCCTCTAGTACCACTGCCTCTCACCAATGCCTCAACCACTGCCTCAACCACCACTGCCTCTACCACTGCCTCTCACCACTGCCTCTCACCACTGCCTCAACCACTGCCTCAACCACCACTGCCTCTACTACTGCCTCTCACCACTGCCTCTACCACCACTGCATCTAACACCACTGCCTCAACCACTGCCTCTCACCACTGCCTCAACCACTGCCTCTACCACCACTGCCTCTACCACCACCGTTACCAAACGAATTTGTTCCCATAAGGAATAATGTAAATTAGATTAGTCTGTTTCAGACCCCCAAAAATACACTTACAAAAGCATTTACAATAATACACTTACATAATTGTTCGAGTTGAGAGCGTTACGAAACTCAGGATACCACTGTAATTAATGCTATCAAATGTAAACATTGTGGGTTCAAGCATAATAGTAGTTCCTGTAGGTTTAAAGATTTTTTCTATAATGAGTGTCATGAAACAGGTCACTTGAAGAGTGTGTAGGGAGAAATCTTCAAAAGTGTCTCCAAAGGATGTCATACAGTGGACCCTGAAATCGAACATTCTTCGTTCCAGAATGCTGTTCAAGTGCTGTTACCGAACGAATTTATTCCTATTAGGTATAATGTAAATTAGATTAGTCCATTTCAGACCCCCAAAAATACACTTACAAAAGCACTTACAATGATAAACTTACATAATACGTCGAGTTGGGAGGCGTTCGATTTCCGGGGTCCACTGTATCAAATCACGTAGTGACACAAAGGGACAGTAATGAAACAGCAGTCAAGCGAGATATCCTAAAACAAAGTCAGTTAAGGTGCTGGGTGGAGAAAATAGTTCAGCAGACGAGGGAGTGACGAGTTAATATGCCATAGAGGATAGTGTTTTCCATGAAGGCAGAACAATATGGGTTTATTATTAACAATAAAATGGTGCCTTTGAGATTGACAGTGGGGCGTCCATCTCGACATTATCCAAAGACTGGGTAGAGCCAGTGAAAGGGCACATTAAACCATGTTCTAGGAAGGTAACTGCGTATAATAACTGAAAAATAAACCTTTTGGGAAAGGTTGTTTTTTTTCCGGTAAGCTATAATAATTTAGAGGTATCATAAGTGTTTTATGTAGTGAAGTCACAGAATAGTAACTTGTGTGGAAAAGACCTCATGAAAAAGGTAGGGATTTACCTTGCTGGATTAGATGAATCTACCAAAATTAACAAACTAGACAGTGCTGAAGTAATGTTAGATAATTATAAGGTAGATCCTAGTAAACCTATCTCCAGCTTGGTGGCCACAATTCATGTGAAAAATGATGCTGTTCCTAAGTTTGTGAAAGCAAGGCCGGTGCCATTCTTTTACAATGAAATGATTGAGGAAGAATTAGAAACATTAGTAAAGAAAGGGATTCTGGAGCCTATTTCCCATAGTGATTGGTATGTACCTATTGTACCAGTATTAAAAGCTGACTCTAAGTCCATGAGGATATGTGGGGATTTTAAATATGTAAATTAACAACTTCATTGTGAAAGATATCATTTGCCCAGGATTGAAGAACTGTTATCCATAGTGGATAAAGGCAAGATATTTACAAAATATGATTTAAAATATGCTTATTTACAGATACCTGTAGATGAGAGGAGCCAGCAGATTTTAGTAATTAATACCCATAAGGAACTATTTAAATATAAGAGACTGCCTTTCAGACTTTCCTCATCTGGCATTTTCCAAAGATTTATTTCTTAGTGTGCAGCAATATTCCAGCCTAGATAGAACAAGCGATTTGTAAAGTGTCAACATGGGCTTTGCATCCCTGGTTTTGAAGGTTCTCATTATCCATCCTGTCATTTTTCTAGCAATCGCATCTGCTAGAAAAAATGACAGGATGGATAATGAGAACCTTCAAAACTAGGGATGCAAAGTCCATGTTGACACTTTACAGATCGCTTGTTCTATCTAGGCTGGAATATTGCTGCACACTAACTGCACCTTTCAAGGCGGGTGAAATTGCTGACCCTGAAAATGTGCAGAGAACCTTCACCGCACGCATAAGTGCGATAAACCAACTCAACTACTGGGAACGCTTGAAGTTCCTAAACCTGTACTCTCTAGAACGCAGGCGGGAGAGATACATTATTATATACACGTGGAAAATTCTCGAGGGATTAGTACCAAACTTGCACACGAAAATCACTCCCTACGAAAGCAAAAGACTCGGCAGGCGATGTAACATCCCCCCAATGAAGAGCAGGGGTGCCACTAGCACGTTGAGGGACAACGCAATAAGGGTCAGGGGCCCAAGATTGTTCAACTGCCTCCCAGCATACATCAGGGGGATTACCAACAAACCCCTGGCTGTCTTCAAGCAGGCACTGGACAGGCACCTAAAGTCGGTACCTGACCAGCCAGGCTGTGGTTCGTACGTTGGACTGCGTTCGGCCAGCAGTAACAGCCTGGTTGATCAGGATATGGTCCAACATGAGGCCTGGTCACAGACCGAGCCGCGGGGGCGTTGACCCCTGGAATTCTCTCCAGGTAAACTCCAGGTAAATTGGAAGGGATATCATCCTATTTGGATGACATAATATATGGTGCTACAGAAGCTGAACTTGATGCTAGATTCAGGTAGGTGTTGAATATTTTACAAGAGCATAATGTAGTACTGAATATGGATAAGTCAGTGTTGAAAACCAGATCTATTGAATATCTGGGTATGAAATTTCAGGGGAAGGTATTAAACAATCTTCAAAGAAAACTGAGACTACGTATTGTAAAATTACTATCACTGAGTTCATAGGAGAAGTTCAGTCCTTTGTGGGGATGGTGACATATTATTGTAGGTTCATTAAAAATTTCTCTGTAATTTTGGCACCATTGTATGATTTACTGAAAAAGGTGGCTACTTTTGAATGTTCTTCAGTGGAAGAGGAAGCTGTTCAAAGGATTAAAAAACAATTAGATTGTTCAGCTTTGATGACTAATTTTACAGAAGAACATCCATTAATACTTGAGGTTGATGTTTCTTCTGTAGGTGTTGGATGTGTCTTACTCCAGAAAGTAAATGGTCAGGAAAAACCTGCGTATTTTGCTAGTAAGAAACTTTCTCCAGCAGAACAGAATTATTCTCAACTTGATAAAAAAGTTTTAGTGTATGCTGTTAAGAAATTTAGATATTTTTTGCTAGGGAGGAAGTTTGTTGCTCACACATATCATAAACCATTGCTAGGGTTGTTTGGAAAAGGGAAACAGATCCCAATAAATGCAAATGCCAGAATTCAGCGTCGGGCTCTGTTATTACCTCAATATGATTATGAATTCTTATTTAAGTGTCAAGGACAATGTTACTGCAGATACATTAAGCAGATTACCGATTGAAGATCATAGTTTAGAGTCAGGTACACATTTCAAGTCATCAAAGAACATACTGGGAAAGATGCTGTGTTATCCCAGGTCATCAATAATGTTAAATATGGATGGTGTAAGAACAGTGATGAATTCACCTGTGGTGATGATGTAATTTAGAAAAGGAGAAATGAACGGTGTTTATAGCTGTGAGTGGTGGTGGTGGTGGTGGTGGTGGTGGTAGTAGTAGTTGTAGTTGTTGTTGTAGTTGTTGTTGTTGTTGTTGTAGTTGTTGTTCTTGTAGTTGTTGTAGTTGTTGTTGTTGTTGTAGTTGTTGTTGTTGTAGAAGTAGTAAAGCAGTAGTAGTTGTATTAGTTGTAGTAGTAGTAAAGTATTAGTAGTTGTATTAGTTGTAGTAGTAGTAAAGTAGTAGTAGTTGTAGTAGAAATAGTAGTAGTTGTTGTTGTTGTTACCCGAGGCTAAACACAGCCAAGTAATCTTATCTTTCATTATCTCATTATCATAACAATGATATAAAAAATATACATACAGTCATACCTCGGTTAGCAATGGCGTCGGATACTGATAAAATCGGTTAGCGATACATTTTTACGTCAAAATATTGACTCAGTTTACGATGATTGTTCGGTTTACGATATTCGTCCCGGACGCGTCCGTGTGGCGCCCAGCTGGGCGGGCACTCCAGGGAGCGTCAGTGTGCTATTGTTTACAAGCGAGAGCGACCACCACCCATGCCACCCACGCATTCATACCAGTATATTGTTATTATTCCACTTTTTTTAGTGCTTGCAACTGCTAAATAAGCTACCATGGGTCCAAAGAAAGCTCCTAGTGCCAGCCCTGTGGTAAAGAGGCTCAGAAATACAGTAGAACTGAAGAAGGAGATAATAGAAAAATATGAAAGTGGAGTGCAAATCACTGAGCTGGCCAGGCTGTATGGTAAATCCTATTCTACCATCGCTACCATTGTGGCCAAGGGAAATACACGTAAAATCAAGGAAGCTGTTGTTGCGAAAGGTGCATATGTGATCATAAAACAGAGATCGCAAGTGCTGGAAGATGTGGAAAATTTGTTGTTGGTGTGGATCAACGAGAAACAGTTAGCAGGAGATAGTGTTACGCAGGCAATAATATGTGAAAAAGCAAAGCAGTTGCATGATGATCTCGTCAAGAAAATGCCTGCAACGAGTGCTGAAGTGAACGAATTTAAAGCCCGCAAAGGCTGGTTTCAAAGATTTAAGAAGCGAAGTGGCATACATAGTGTTGTGAGGCATGGTGAGGCAGCCAGTTGTGACAAAAGTGCGGCTGAAAAATATGTGCCTGAATTCCAGGGGTACATAGAGGCTGAACAATTCCAACCCCAACAAGTGTTTAATTGTGACAAAACAGGCCTGTTTTGGAATAAAATGCCCACCAGGACCTTCATTACTCAGGAGGAAAAGGCACAACCAGGACACAAGCCTATGAAAGACAGGCTAACTCTGATGCTTTGTGCTAATGCCAGTGGTGATTGCAAAGTAAAGCCTTTACTGGTGTATCATTCTGAAAATCCCCGAGTGTTTGGAAGATGCGGTATCACCACGTCTAACTTGTGTGTGATGTGGAAGTCTAACAAAAAGGCATGGGTCACAAAGGACATTTTCTTAGAGTGGTTCAATGACGTGTTTGGCCCCAGTGTGAAGAAATATCTCCAGGAAAATAATTTGTCACTTAAGTGCCTCCTGATAATGGACAATGCTCCTTGTCATCCTCCAACCTTGGTAGAGAAAATTGTGGAGGGCTTTAAGTTCATCAAAGTGAAGTTCTTGCCCCTTAATACCATTCCTCTCCTCCAGCCAATGGACCAGCAGGTCATTTCCAACTTTAAAAAACTCTACACCAAAGCAATGTTTCAAAAGTGCTTTGATGTGACCACAGACATGAATATAACCCTAAGAGCCTTTTGGAAAAATCATTTCCATATCCTGCATTGTGTACACCTTATAGGTAAGGCTTGGGAGGGAGTGACTACCAGGACTTTGAACTCTGCCTGGAGAAAATTGTGGCCAGATAGTGTCCTAGAGAGGGATTTTGAAGGTTTTGGGGCTGAGCCTCAGAACCCTGAGCCTGAGCCTCAGCCTGTTGTGGAAGAAATTGTGGAACTGGGCAAGTCCATGGGGTTGGAGGTGAGTGGTGAGGATATGGAACAGTTGGTGGAGGAGCACAATGAAGAGCTAACCACTGAAGATCTGCAAGAGCTTCAACAGCAACAGCAACAAGAGACCACAGGTCAGGACAATGGTTCAGAGGAGGAGTAGGTGGAACAGAGATGGAAGAAGGTGCCTTCTTCAGTGATTAAGGAGATTTGTGGAATGTGCTGACAACCTGTACAATGACACTGTGGTGTCCCATTTCAGGGATGTGTTAAAGAATCGCCAGACACAGAGCTCCCTGTGTATTATTTAATGTCAAAAAGTTCTAAAAAATATTTTATTTTACTACTTTTGGAAGTCTGGAACGGATTAATTTTATTTCCATTATTTCTTATGGGGAAAATTGATTCGGATAACGATAAATTCGGTTACAGATACGCCCTTTCTGACAGATTAATATCGCTAACCGAGGTATGACTGTATATAGATAGATTTATCCTAAGATATCCCTGTAAAGACAACACTTCCATGGAGATTAATAATAATAATTATAACAACAATAATAATATTAATATTTTTATTAATAATATTATTATCCCCCTGTTGTGATAGAAACACAGGCCTTATTCCTATTCTTTATTGAACACAGAATCCATGGTACATGTCTGCAACAGAAGAAAATAAAGGCTAGTACATATAATGACTGCTGCTGCAGGACAGGTGATGTAAGGTGCATATGCCCTCAGAAAAGCTATAGCTACTGGCGACATATTAAGCTTACCATGTAATCTGCATCACGAATGTATCTGTGTAAGAGAGAGAGGACAACACACCATGTGCTGGGCCATCGCCGTACTATGTTTGTTGTTATTGTAAGGGGCCCCTGAGGTGGTGCAGTATTGTGTCCTGCTGCGGCTCCCCACAAGAGTGGTATCACTACAATCTCCCCTTCTAAAATATCAGATACAGTAATCTTCCAAACGGTTAGGTGGGTGATGTGTACGTCCAGACCTTCGTAGCCCTTGAGCCTCTTCACCGGGTTCGGTATTTTCTAGCGGGGTTTGACTATCTGCTGGAGCGGCGTTCTCTATTTCAATAGGGGTAGCCTCAAGGGGCTTCCCTGGAGAAACCGAAGCATCTTTCACAACATCTATTGGTGTATCTTGAGATTCCGCACTAACATTGATTTCAACTGGGGCTAAGTGTCTTGTAGATACAGTAGTCTCTTCACCATTTTGGTAGCGAATGTGGGCATAATGCGGATTAGCTTGTAAGAGCTGTACCTCTTCCACTAAAGGATCTGTCTTGTTCATCCTACGGTGACTCTTCAGGAGAATGGGTCCAGGGCGACATAACCAGGTGGGCATGGAGGCTCCCGTAGAGGAACGACGTGAATAGTTGAAGAGTCTCTCATGAGGGGTAGCATTAGTAGCCGTGCACAGCAATGATCTAATAGAGTGAAGGGCATCAGGTAAGACAGTCTGCCAGTGTTGAACCGGTAGATTGCGTGATTTCAGTGTCATTGTAACTGACTTCCATATAGTACCATTCAACTGCTCCACTTGACCATTGCCTTGAGGGTTGTAGCTTGTTGTTCTGCTGCAAGCGATCCCTTTGCTAGCCAAAAACTCCTGAAGTTCATTACTCATGAACGAGGATCCCCTGTCTGAATGGATATAGGCCGGCATACCAAAAATAGCAAATAACTGGGAAAGACAACTGATGACAGTTGAAGCAGTCATATTTGCACAGGGGAACACAAGAGGAAACCTAGAATATTCATCTACTATGTTAAGGAAATACCTATTCTGATTTATGCTTGGTAGCGGTCCTTTGAAATCTATATTCAGTCTCTCGAAAGGCTGGGTGGCTTTTATGAGATGAGTTTTCTCTGGCTGGTGAAAGTTTGGCTTGCACTCTGCACATACTCTGCATGATCTGATCACTTGTCGCACATCTTCCACTGAGTAGGGCATATTCTTAGATTTAACAAAATGATACAGGCGTGTAACTCCTGGGTGACACAAGGCCTTGTGGAGCTCTGAGAGTGATTGCAAATCATGACATGCTGCTCCACAGTGGGACCTAGAGAATGCATCAGGTGAAATGTTTTCTTCCTCCGGTCGATACAGAATATCAAAGTTATAACACGATAGTTCCATCCTCCAGCGTAATATCTTGTCATTCTTGATCTTACTTTTGTGCTTCTTGTCAAACATATACATCACGGACCGTTGGTCAGTCCTTACAGTGAAATGTCTGCCTGTTAAATAATGCCTCCAGTGGCGAACTGCTTCTATGATGGCCTGGGCTTCCTTTTCTACAGCAGCATAGCACTTCTCTGATCCTTGAAAAGTTCTTGAAAAGAAAGCTACGGGACGTCCTGCCTGAGATAGAACTGCAGCAATGGCAACCTCAGATGCATCCGTTTCCACCTCGAATGGTAGGGACTCATCAATGGCCTGAACTACTGAGTTTTCGATGTCCTGTTTGAGAGTATAGAAAGCAGTTTCTGCTTCCTTTGTCACAGGAAATATCGTGGTAGCACTCAGTGGGCGAACTTTACTTGAATAGTTGTAGATCCACTGTGAGTAATAAGCAAAGAGACCAAGAGTTCTTTGGAGTGACTTTTTGTCTTGGGGCATTGGAAGTTCCGTAGAGGTCGAAGTCTTTCAGGGTCTGGGGATATTGCACCTCCTTCCGCCACATAACCAAGGATGTTAAGCCTTTTAGTGGAAAAAGTGCACTTTTCTTCATTGTAACTGATATTTTTCTTCTTGGCAGCTTCCAAAAACTTATCAAGGTTTGCATCATGTTCCTCCTGGGTCTTGCCACAAATGGTAACGTTATCTAAATATGCATAAGTTCCAATAAGTTGCTCTTCCTGAATGAGTGAATCCATAATTCGTTGGAAATAGGCTACCCCATTGGTAACCCCAAGAGGCCGTCACTAGCCTGAAACGCTGTGTTTGGTTTATCTTCATTCCTTATAGGGACTTGATGATAGGCACTTCGTATTTCAATTGTGCTAAACACATAGTACTGAGCAATTTTGTTCACTGTATCATCAATTCGAGGTAGAGGGTACCCATCAAGAAGTGTAAATTTGTTGATTGTCTCAGAATAGTCGATAGCCAGCCTCCGTTTCTTATAATCATCCTTGACAACAACGACCTGTGCACGCCAAGGGGAATTACTTGGTTCTATAATACCCTCCTTCAGCAGCCTCTGAGTTTCTTTCTCAATGAACATCCTATCTTCATAAGAATAGCGGCGTGACTTAGCTTATATAGGATGACAATCCGCAGTAAGATTCGCAAACAGCTTTGGTGGGTCTACCCTTAAAGTGCTAAGACCACAGACAACGAGAGGAGGCAGTTCACCTCTATATGTTAAGGTAACACTACCATGACGCTTCTTAAAGTCCTGACCAAGGATCACATCAGAGAACAGTTGTGGCAGAACAGCTAAATGTACATCTTGATAATCCCTGCCATTAACTCTAAGGTTTACCTTACAAAACCCTAACGTCTGAATAGAGAGAGATGTTGATGCCATGGAAACGGTACCTGATGAGTGATGTACCGTCAAGGAGTGGCGTTTAACTACGTCAAGGTTGATGAAACTCTCTGAGCTGCCGCTGTCAATCAGAACATCTACTTCTGTTCCTTTGATGAACACTTTCACAACTGCCTTTGACAGTGAATTTGGAGCAGCCGCAGAAGTCACTGTTGCTAGAGTCGCCTGGTCGGAATGCGTAGAAGCACTAGCTCTTTTTGATGCATTAGCACGACATACTTTAGCAAAGTGACCTTTCTTATGGCATTGATGGCACATTGCTTCCCGAGCCGGACACTTTGGACGTGGATGTCTTGAAAAACCACAAAAGAAACACTTTGTTCCTGCAGCTGCTGTCACTGAAGCAGGTTCCACGGTAACTTCATTACAAGAGTCTTGGTCGGGAGTTGCAGCACTTACCACTCGAGAAGGCTGGGTAGTACTGTACACTTCAGAATTCTTCTGGGCTTAATCTAATGCTCTTGCCTGGTCAAGGGTAGTGGCTAACTCCAGAGTTTTATTCTCCAATAAACGCTGCCTTATTATTGGTGATTGCAGACCACTGATAAAAGCATCCCTGATGGACTCTTCACAATACTGAGAAGCTGTCACCGCTCGGAAGTTACAGTCCTTACCTAATATTTTCAATGCTTGAAAGTATTCCTCTAAGGATTCACCAAACTGCTGGCGGCGAGTTGCAAGACGATATCGTGCAAAGATTTCATTTGTGGGTTTAATATACTGAGACTTGAGGGCATTGATAGCATCTTCATAGGTATTACACTCAGAAATAACCTCATAGATTTTAGGTGACACAAAGTTGATGAGCAGGCTTAGTTTATCTAGATCTTCCTGAGGAAAGGCTCTCAAGAAGTTTTCGAAAGTCTTAAACCAGTGCTTCCATTCCTGAGCAGCCGTTGATACACTGGGGTCAGAGTCTAGCCTATCAGGTTTCAGTAAACGCTCCATGTTGCAGTGTAGTCTAGCTCAGAATCACCAACAGGTAGCCCAGGATATCTGTGTTCAATAAATTGATGTGATAGAAACACAGGCCTTATTCCTAGGCTTTATTGAACACAGAATCCATGGTACATGTCTGCAACAGAAGAAAATAAAGGCTAGTACATATAATGACTGCTGCTTCAGGACAGGTGATGTAAGGTGCATATGTCCTCAGAAAAGCTATAGCTACTGGCGACATATTAAGCTTACCATGTAATCTGCATCACGAATGTATCTGTGTAAGAGAGAGAGGACAACACACCATGTGCTGGTCCATCGCCGTACTATGTTTGTTGTTATTGTAAGGGGCCCCTGAGGTGGTGCAGTATTGTGTCCTGCTGCGGCTTCCCACAAGAGTGGTATCACTACACCCCCCCAATGGATTATAATAACCCTGATTAGTTAACAAGACGTGGATTAGTTGACTGGAGAAGTTGATCTTGCAACTCCCTTACAACTGCAGCTCAAGATAAGCTTAAAGATAAGCTTGGATAGCTTAAGTTGTGATAAGCTTAGCATCAGAGCAGATAACATTAAGATAAGCTTAAGTTACAATAAGATTATCTTATACATATTGAACAACAGCGACAGCCTGGGTCATGACCCAGGCAGCTCCTATATTTTGTAATTCCCTGGGCCGGCCCAAACTCCAGTGATGGCCTATTTGCAAGAACTGTTGCAACAACATACAAGGAACTTATGGTGACAAGAAA
>WNWK01054949.1:0-11403 GCA_009830355.1 Cherax destructor
AAAAAACTGTTGACTTTTATGGAGCCATTTATGGATAATCGGGGCAGAGCCCAGCCTGTCCATGTGCTAGGTCTGGTTGAGTGAGGAGAAGCCCAGGGCCATCCCTAAGTGCATTGCCCCAAAGGGGTCACGTGACAGGTTTGGGCCCCAGAGAGTCTGCCTAAAAAATAGAGCTATAACACTATATGCTACATAAGTATTCACTTTTGGGCGTATCCCTCACAGGCATTGTTCAGATTCATACAAAACACAGTATTTGTAGATGGGGAAAAAAAAGTGAGTTGGACTGGGGGTCTGTGGAGACAACTTTGTCCATGGGAAAAAAGGGGAATTTTAAAAAGGAAGTGGACCCCGGTTTCGTAAAACTTCACTCCTGGTCTGCTCAAGTGCCATTGAAATTTCCCCCCTTAAGGAAAAATGTCACGTAGGTTAGTCTATTTCAGCCCCCCAAAAAATACTTTTCCACAAGCATTTAAATTTTACTTACAAAATGTCATTCCGGGGGTTTCGAAACTGGGGGCCCACTGTATAGTTATGGGTGTGAAACATGGGTGGTGAATGTTGCAACAAGGAGAAGGCTGGAAGCAGTGGTAGTGTCATATCTGGGGGCAAGGTGGGGAATAAAAGCAGGGGGTTTAGTTTGGAAATTGGAGGAGGTGCGGGATTCCCAAAAACTATTATCAGAGGTTGTTGAGGTGGTTGGGACATGTAGAGAGGATGGAAAAAAAATAGAATGAATTAAGAGTGCATAAATCTGTAGTAGGGGGAAGGGCGGGGGGGGGGGTCGGCCTGGGAAAGGTTGGAGGAAGGGGAAAGGAGGTTTTGGTGTGAGGGCTTTTCTTCCAGGCATGCGTGAGCATGTTAAAAGGAACGTGGAGAAAAATGGTTTTAGGATTGATGTGTTGTTGGAGGTGAGCAAGGTAACATTTATGAAGAGTCAGGAAATCTCAGGCCAAACTTGAGTCCTGGAGATAAGAAGTGTCTGACCTGAAGGAGGGATGTAAATGTTTCAGTTTTTTAACTTTGTTAAGGGGATCTGGAAAACAGTGATGGAGTGGGATGAATGTTTTTTTTTTTTTCGGGCCATCCTTTGGGAGAAGGCCAGGGGTTAATAAATAAAAAAAAAATATAATTTGTAAAACCATTTGTAGATTTCCCAAATAAAAAATGGCTTCTTAGTATGATGTACGGCTTAAAATTTCCAGATACGTCAACTCTGCAATTAATAGATCAGCAACTCACAATACTTACTGATTTTTTTTACTTTTTAATTTTTTAACACGGCCATCTCCCCCTTTGGTAGGGTGATCCAAAAAAAAGAAACGTTTTCAATCGCTCCTCCATCACTGTTTCCAGAGGTGTGCCGATACTATAGTTCAAAATTACAATATCCCCCCCTTTAGAGTGCAGGCACTGTACTTCCCACCCAGGACTCAAGTCCAGCTAACCAGTTTCCCAGAATCCCTTCATAAATGTTACCTTGCTCACACTCCAACAGCTCATCAAGTCATAAAAACCACTTGCCTCCACTCACTTCTCACCTCCCCCGCTTGTTGGATGTAAAAGCCACTGTACAAAATATTTTTTTAATACATTTGGTATTTTTTTAAATATACAGTGGACCCCGGATTACGTACTGCTCCAACTCGAACAATTATGTAAGTGTTTTTTTGTAAGTGCTTTTGTAAGTGTATTTTGGGGTCAAAAAGGTTCTTTTACTTTTCCCTTAGGGGAAAAATTCGTTCGGTAACAGCACTTGAACAGCATTCGGGAACAAAATAATGACGTAATCCAGTGGTCCACTGTATTGATAAAATATTTTGTATAATATACGTAATGCATTTCCTGGCATTCAGCTACTGTAATTATAATGTTCCATTTTTTGTAAATCTTTTTTTTTCTTTCAACACGTCGGCCCTTTCCCACTGAAGGGGGTGGCGGAAAAACAAAGTTTCTCCTTTTACATTTAGTAAATATACAGGAGAAAGGGTTTCTAGCCCCTTGCTCCCCCGCATTTTAGTCGCCCCCCACGCACGCATGGCTTACGGAGGAAGAATTTGTTCCATTCCCCCTGGAGAAGAGGAAATAAGGCAAGAACTAGTAAGAAAAAAAGCCGGGGGGTGTAGTATATATATATATGCTTGTACATGAATGTGTGTGTGACCTAAGTGTAAGTAGAAGTAACAAGACATACCTGAAATCTTCCATGTTTATGAGACAGAAAAAAAAAACACCAGCAATCCCCATCATTTAAAACAATTGTTTTTTGTAAATCTTTCTTCTTCTTTCAACACGTCGGCGTTTCCCACCAAGGCGGGGGGGCCCAAAAGGAAAAAAGAAAATTTCTCCTTTACAATTTGTTTACACAGAAAAAAGGGGGTTTCTAGCCCCTTTCGGCATTTTAATCGCCTCCCCACACGAGGGCCCACGGGGGGAAGAATTCTGTTTCACTTCCCCATGGAGATAAGAGGAAATAAGAACAAGAACAGTAAGAAAATGAAAACCCCGAGGGGGGTGTTTTATATATGTTGTACATGAATGTGTAGTGTGACCTAAGTGTAAATAAAGTAACAAGACATACCTGAAATCTTCCATGTTTATGAGACAGAAAAAAGACACCAGCAATCCTACCATGTAAAACAATTACAGTTTATGTAAATTTAGATAATTATATGGTAAAACATTTCTGACACTGGAATTGATTGAGTTTAAAATTTTTAAAAAAAGACTGCCGGCAGTATTTTTTGAAAGAAAATTAATGATTTTGATTTAATTTTTTTCTTATTTATCATGATCATTTATAACTTAAAAATTTACAAAATTAATTTATTTATCCTTATTTTACCAGGTTTGACAGCAGAAGGAATGGCTCCATCACTCGCAGTGTTCCAGCTCATGGTCTTAAGGGGGGAGCTTCCCACACTGTGTCCAGTCTCCTTTTCACTAAAAAAGCCCTCCCTGTACCTACAAATGGTACAACTACTACTGATTTGTCCTGTGTAACCACTGTAAATGGACTGCACTTGCTCCCAAAGGTGATGGCAGCAATGGACATGCAGTTCATCTAAATTTTTATGGATTTCAGCCTGCAAAAAGTCAAGATAATGGGCAAGTGAATGGCCAAGCAAATAATTTCACTGATGGCCAAAACTGCAGTCTGACATGGATTGTGACATGGAGAAGACATGACTCAGTTAATGATAACTGCAATGGAACTCCCATCAGTACAAAGGGGCCTGAGTCCAGCTTTACTAATGTCACTGTAAATGGTTCTCAGTCTGAACCAATGAATGGCCATGCAGATAATATCACTTTGGTTTTTCAATGGGCATGTAATTGGAACTGTTTTTGGATTTGCAAATGCCCCTCTTTGGAAACATGGCCAGTGTCACTAATAAAAGTTGAAAGTAATCCCTGGTATTACAAGTGAAAATAATCAAAATGGCACAGATGAATGTACATTAAAAACTCACAATAAGATGGGAGAAGATGTCCCCCTTTAAACCCCGGGGTTTCACAAAACCACTTTCCCAATAGCAGGCTGAAAAAAGATCAAGAGAAGAAGGATTTTTTCCCAGAGATGGCGCATGAGAACTGGGGGAAAGAAATCATCTTTTTTGTTGAGGAGGTTTCATTAGGCCTAAAAATGTCTCAAGAGTTACTGTGTGCAATTGAAATTTGTTGATAAGGAAAAATTAGTTGTGGTATGGATGATAAGTATGTATATGATGTGAAATGTTTACCACAGCCTCTCCCTAACACATGGCATATTTTTAAACCCACCCCCTCCTCTTCTTTCTCGGGAGTCCCCAAAGTGAGACAAGTTTGGATTTACATTATGAGAACTTCATAAAAATACATTTTTATCTCTGTGAATAGAGAATTTGTAGAAACAATTGTGAATAACAGTGCATAAATTACTTACTGAATGTTCTTATTTTTGAGCAAACTGTAACCACTTTTCATTTTTTGAACTTATTTGATTGTATTTTGTAATAGGCACCCTAAAAATTACTATGAAATAGTTTATTTTAACCCTTAAACCCCAAAAGTAGATCTACGTTCACTTGCGAGTGCTCCAACGTAGATCTACGTTTTTTTTTCATGCTTTCTTATGGGAAAATCAAGGCGAAACGCTCGCACGTAAACGTAGATTTCGTTTGGACAAAGGGGTTTAAAAGCAATATGCAGTTTCATCCCCAGAAAATGATGCCATATTTATAGTTAATAATTTACCAGATTTGCTAAATAAATTGCACATTCTTATGATGTTTATGTATGATGTTTTTTTCATTAAAAAAAAAAACTTTATGCTCATGTTTATATACAATACATTCTTCAAAGTATGAATAAATATTAGCATCAAATTAAAAATTAAGGTACATATGGTGTACTATTATGTTAATGGTATAACTGTGGCTGTAGTAGTAGTAGTAGTGGTGGAAGAACTTCAGATAAAAAACAGTATATCAACAAAGTTTCTATAAATGGGTGTTGTAGGTAAGTACTGTAGTTAAAATTACATTCCCTTTTGATTCACATGCTGGTAGTTTCTGATACATGTACTGGTAGTCTGATTCACATACTGGTAGTTTCTGATACATGTTCTGGTAGTCTCTGTTCACATACTGGTAGTCTCAAATACATGTACTGGTAGTCTCTGATTCACATATGGTAGTCTCAAAACATGTACTGGTAGTCTCTGATGCATCTACTGGTAGTCTCAAATCTACTGGTAGTCTCTGATACATCTACTGATAGTCTCGTACATCTACTGGTAGTTTCTGATCATCTACTGGTAGTTACTGGTAGTCTCTGATACATTACTGGTAGTCTCTGATACATTTACTGGTAGTCTCTGATACATCTACTGGTAGTCTCTGATACATCTACTTGTAGTCTCTGATACATCTACTGGTGCTCTGATACAGTGGCCCCCCGGGAGCCCCCCGAAAATCTCAATTATGTAAGTATAATTTGTAAGTGTTTTTTTGGGGGGTCTGAAATGGACTAACCTATTTGACATTATTTTTTAAAGGGAGTAAATTCTTTGGAATGTCACTTGAGCAGGTTTTAAAATTTTGCTCGTTACTCAGGGTCCACTGTACATCTACTGGTAGTCTCTGATACATCTACTGGTAGTCTCTGATACATCTATTTTAGTCTCTGATACATCTACTGGTGTCCTGATGCATCTACTGGTAGTCTCTGATCATGTACTAGTATTCTGATAATGCGGGAGTCTCTGATACATGTACTGGTATGTTCTTGTAGTGTGCTTAGTTTAAAACTCATTATCAGTTTTGTAGGTAAAAAAAGGCACACAAGCAATAAGGGAAACTTATTAAAGCAACTTTTTGCCTGTACAGCAGGTGTTTACAAATCTGATTTTTGGTGTGTATATAGTGTATATGATCATAATTATAATGATGTAGTGTTCTATGACTTGCCCTGGCCTACAAATGACTCCTTATAAGTCAGAAAAAAACCATGGTAAAAAACAAAATTTTCACATCAGACATCAGCTGTACAAAATGTCTTGACTCCTCCCAGAAGGTAGTGATTCCATGGTGCAGTCACGAGTTCTGTGGAAATTTAAAGAGATGTAAAATACTTTAATTATACTGAATGGATTTAAAAGGTTCCAATTTGAAAAAATTAAATTTTGGAAATATAAATGCACGGGAAATTTTTTTTTATTGGCTGTCTTGCCAGAAGAAAACAGGCTCAAAAATTGGTGTGGGGAGTTAAATTTGGGGTGGTTGGATGTTCAATAACCTTTCCCCAAGGATTTTGGGGAAACCCTATTTTTTTTTTTTGAATTTCCCTTTTTCTACCAAGGCAGGGTGCCCCAAAAAAACTTTCATCATTATTCAACACTTTCACCATCACTCATACATAATCACTATCTTTGCAAAGGCATCAGATACACAGTTTAGACGCTCCCCAAACTGCCAATACCCAAAACCCCTCCTTTAACCCTATGCTGCGCAAGCCCCAATCCTGAGTCCCTTTTGTTTAAAAATATTTTGAAAAAAAATTATTTTTCTTATAAAAATGTTAAGATAATTTTTCTGATTGTTTTCATCCAAATTTTTTTTTTTTTTGGATAAATTTTCCCTGAGATATGGGGGTAAAGTTGGCAGAAAATGACCCATTGGCAACAGGCTCATGCCCTCAGGCACTTATATTTACCCCCATTCAAAGGTTTCTTTTTTTTTCAAATTTTTTTTTCCAAGTAACTTATGTGGCCTGTGAGACCAAAGTAAGGTGCTTTTACATATATACACTTTTTTAGAACACAATAACTGCACAGACATTATTATATTATTTTTTGTTTAAAAACTTTTTTTACACAAACCAACAATGCAAAAAATTTTTTTTACTATTGTTCTATAATATATATAAACATATATAATGACTGGACACTTTCCATCAACTTCCCTTAGCACTTGAAGCTGTGTGTGTGTGGGACATCTAAATTTGCTGAGTCAGGATAAGGCAGCTGTCAAAAAGACATATACCTTTCTCACCACCCTCACTGCTCCCCCCAACCTCCTTCGTACTTCTTTTTTTCCTTCATTCCTTCCTTCCTTTCTTACTTATTTCCTTCCTTCCTTCCTCTCATCTCTTCCTTCCTTCCTCTCATCTCTTCATTCCTTCCTCTCGCTCTTCCTGCCTTCCTTTCTTCCTTCCTTCCTTCCTTTTTCTTCCTTCCTTTCTTTCCTTCCTTCCTTCCTTTCCTCCTTTTTTTCCCTTTCCCTTTCCCCTCATCTCTTCTTTCCTTCTTTTCCCTTTCCCTTTCCCCTCATCTCTTCTTTCCTTCCTTCCTTCCTTCCTCTCATCTCTTCTTTCCTTCCTTCCTTCCTTCCTCTCATCTCTTTTTTCCTTCCTTCCTTCCTCCATCTCTTCCTTCTTCCCCTTACTTTTTTTCTTTTTTCCCTTTCCCCTTCCTTCTGGTATCCTGGGCATTGCTTTCGGTCCAAACTCCTCAAAACCATGAAATTCATCTTCAGAGACACTTTCATCTATGTTAGAGCTATCACTGGGAAGAAGGTCCAGATTCGCCGGGAGTCAGATAATTCTTACCGCTAGGCATGCTGAACATGGACTACTGAAATGGCTTTCCCACAATGCACCACTGGCTGCCCGATTTTTTATATCGCACACTGACCACACAGACCCATTCTCTCACATGTGGGCCACCAGCTTTCTCCTGCTTGATTTGAGGCCGCTAGAATTTAGGCGTATAGATACGTGGAACAGTGGCTCGTAAGATGTATATATACGACCGAAAAAAGTAAAAGGGGTTTAAAAGTGCAGGCATTGTACTTCCATTTCCAGGACTCAAGTCTGGCTAACTGGTTTCCCTGAATTGCTTCACAAAATATTATCCTGCTCACTCTCCAACAGCTTGTCAGGTCCCAAAACCATTCGTCTCCATTCACCTTATCTAACATGCTCACCCATGCTTGCTGGAAGTCCAAGCCCTTGCCCACAAAACCTCCTTTACTCCTTCCCTCCCAAACCCTTTTGGGATGACCCTACCCGCCTTCCTTCCCCAACAGATTAATACACTCCAAGTCATTCTACACTTTGTTCCATTCTCTCTAAATGACCAAACCACCTCAACAGCCCTCTTCAGCTCTCTAACTAATACTTTTAGAACTCCACACCTCCTCCTAATTTCCCCCTACAATTCTCTCATAATATTTACACCACACATTGCCCTTGACCACGACATCTCCACTGCCTCCAGCCACCTCCTCCTGCAGCATTTACACCCATGCTTCACCCTATATAAGTGTTGGTACCCTATACTCTCAACATTTCCCTCTGCTTTCATGGATAAAGTTCTTTGTCTCCACAGATACCTCAACGTACCACTCACCTTTTTTTCCCTTTTTCAATTTTATGGTTTACCTCATCCTTCATAAACCCATCCGCTGACAAGTTAACTCCCAAATTCTAAAACATTCACTTCTTCCATACTCCCTCCCTCCAATGTGATACCCAATTTTCTTTATCTAAATAGTTTGATACCCTCATCACCTTACTCTTATCTATATTCACTTTCAACTTTCTACCTTTACACACCCTCCCAAACTCGTCCACTAACTTTGCAACTTTCCTTTAGATCCCCAAAAGCACAGTATCATCAGCAAAAGTAACTGTGTCAGCTCCCATTTTGTATTTGATTCACCATAATTTAATTTCATAATTTCACCTAATTTAATTTTCCATTAATCTGTATTCGTAGTGCCATCTTTGAACAATATGAACAAGATGCAAAGCAGCGAGTTCTTCCTCGAGAAGAAACAGTTGATGCAGCAGGAGATAATTTATTGTCACAGTTTGTAGATTCATGATCGTCAGCACAAAAGGGCTCATTATTAGAGGATGCTGGGTGGAAGGCATCTGTCATACTTTACTGTTCAAAATAATCCACTCTAGTATGTTTGTCAGTGAGACAAAAAGTTATGTTGGTCTGATAACAAAGTGGGATGTCTCAGTTTTCTCTAAAGCTCTGGCTGCATCCTAAGTACCTTCTTGACTTATGTGGTGAATGGATTTCTGTCCTTGGTCTCTCTTTGCCATGTAGTCTTGAGTACCAGGTTTGTTGGACATTTTTGGCTATTGACGAATTAACCCTTTCAGTGTTGGTCCTGTTATGTAAGGGCCTAAAGCCAGTGTCTGTCCCGTAGTACAATGCCATGAGCTCAGCTCACTCAGATAAGCTGCGAGCAGTAAATTTGAGCCTAAATATGAGGAATGGGTCTATGTGGTAAGTGTGCGCCATAAAAAAATCCTGCAGTCGCAGTTCATAATGAGAAAAACTGCGACAGTGTTTTTGGTTTAAAACAGTGACTTTGGTGTATTTTCATGCAATTTTATTTTGTATTCTTGGATTCTTGGTCTCATTTGATGATGGAAAATACATTACAGAAATAGAGATGATTTGATTGTTTCAGGACTGAAAGTAGTTGAAGGCTCAAAAGTAGTAGAAGCATTCAATTTGCTGATATTCCAGAGTACACGAATTCACTTTTCATTATGCATCCAGCTTGATCATAGCATTTGGAATATGACATTATTATACAATTATTACAATAATGCAGTAGTCTGTAACAGTAAGTCTTCTATTTTGGGGAAAAAAAATTTAAAAAATGGAAAGAAAAGCGTAATATAAGAGGGCTTGTAGGGTGACTGGGAACAAAAAATTTTTTTTAATTCCAGGAATGTCTTTGTTTATTCTGGACCCTATTTTTAAATTGCCTTTTTTTTAATTTTTTTGTAAAATTTGGGCCAAATTCCGATTTCTATACTTTTTGGGTAGTTGAAATGGTAAATGGGCAGTTTTTTTTATTAATCAATAGAATAGAAGGAATATAGCAAAATAGCTATGAGTTTGGTCAGTTGGAAAAAAGGGAAATTGGAAAAATAGTGCAAATGGGAAAATCCCGATTCGTAAATGTTGCTAAGACTGCTAAATTTGGAAGCATAGTTCCGTAAGTTTTCCATCAAATTTCATATTTTTTGGGTTTCATTACCTTCAGAAAAAAATTCTCTGTCATTTCATAAGATAAAAACATTTTTGAAAATTCGTTGACCCTGAGACAAGTTTGAGAGCAGGTGGTCATGTACCGGAAAGGGTTAATACAGCTAGGCATAAAAAACAGACAAGAAGTAAAATAAATACACAGTACATACAATGCTTACCTCAAAAAATGAGCGCCACTCGTCCTCCCTTCATACTGTTGTATAGACCAGAGGGATGCAGATTGCACATCTCGCTCAGAGAGGAAGAGCAAGGAGTGAGCATAGTACCTAGCATATCACCAGTTCTCATGTCAGCCAAATAGTGCACTTCTAAGAGTAGCATCCAAGAATGTAAATATATTCTGGGCACTTTATACAACATATGTCATTCCCATCTTGTATGAAACACTGGCATAGAACCCACACCTGAAACAGCATATTAAGAAATTGGAGAAAGCACGAAGTTATGAAACGAGACTAGTTCCCGAGCTAAGGGTATGAGCTATGAGGAAAGGCTAACAGAAGTGAATCTTAATGACATTGGAGGACAGAACTATGGAAGACATGATAACAGCATACAAAATACAAAAGAATGATAACTGATAGGCTTTTGGAGAGGTGTGATGTGAGGAAGTATTTCTTCAGTCTCAGGGTGGTTGGGAAGTGGAATGGCCTCAACAGAATGATGTCGAGGCTCCACACAGTTGTAAAAGCAGTTACAACAGGCCCATGAGGCTAGTAGAAAGTGATCTGGCAAGCTAAAAAGGGGGGGCCCAGGAGTTAAGACTCAACCCCCGCAACCACATATAGATGAGTATATTTATACACCTTTTAATTTTATATGCATATCTATGTCTAAATTATTCTTTGCCTATATTTCTGTGATAATTTAAATATTGCATTTGTTTCTCGAATCACCCCTTATATACTGAACTACATTCTTGTTATTTTTTTAATCCTTGTAAAAAAAAGGTAGTTGTTCCATTTTGGGAAATTTTTTGGGGAGGGGTTTTTTAATAAATTTTATACTGCCATCTTGTAATGTGGTACTTTTTATACAGTAGGGCCCCCGGGTTTTACAGCGGGGTTGGGGTTCAGGCTATTATCGTAAAGGGGAATCATCCTTTTTTTTCCCCTTTAAAAAGCATGAAAAGCCTGATAACATGTTTACACTATGAAAAGTACAGGTCTCCCCACTTGCGCGTACTGTTTTCCGATGCTCGGACTTCCGCGGGCTATGACCCGTATGCATACCTAAATACAGTGGACCCCCCGGGTTCGTTCTTTAAACCGTTCCAATAGGCTTTAACCAAAAAACGATTGCCTATTTCCCATAAGAAAAATGTAAATACAATTAATCCGTTACAGACATCAAAAAAAATTCACAAAAAAATTAATTTTTTTAAAAAATAACTATAGTTTTTCATACAGAAAAAACACACAAATACTACATCAATTTAAAATTTATAAATAAATTATAAAATAAACATTTAAAAAAAATTTACTTACCTTTATTAAGACACTTGCTGGCATCTTTAAGACTGGGGGGAGGGGTAGGGAGTGTTAGTTTTTGGGAAGGGGGAAACTCCCTCCCAAAAAGGGCTTCAGGTAACAAGTCCCTCTCTGGGGTTACTTCCCCTTTTTGGCTTTTTAAGGGCCTAGGGCCAGCGGGGTCACTAGAACTCTTCTTAGAAAAAAACTGTCCAGAGTCCTCTGTTTCTGGGGACTCTTCAACATTTTTCTGAAGTGGGGGAAGATTCTGTCACTGAACATGTTGCAGATGTGGTTTGCTTCAGCTTTTCGGGTGGGTTTTTCAACAAATGTCCACATCAGCCCATTTGGAAAAAAATTTTCCCCCTTTTT
>WNWK01054950.1:0-11403 GCA_009830355.1 Cherax destructor
TAATGATGGTGGTGGTAAAGGTGGTGGTGGTAATGGTGGTGGTGGTAATGATGGTGGAGGTAAAGGTGGTGGTGGTGGTAATGATGGTGGTGGTAAAGGTGGTGGTGGTAATGGTTTTAGTGGTAATGATGGTGGGGTAATGATGGTTGTGGTTGTAATGATGGTGGTGGTAATGATAGTGGTGGTAGTGATGGTGGTGGTGATAATGATGGTGGTAGTTATAATGGGGGTGGTAATGATGGTGGTAGTAATGGTGGTGGTGGTGGTAATGATGATGGTGGTATTGGTAATGATGGTGGTGGTAATGATGGTGGTGGTAATGATGGTGGTAGTAATGGTGGTGGTGGTGGTAATGGTGGTGGTGGTAATGGTGGTGGTGGTAATAGTGGTGTTGGTAATGATGGTGGTGGTGATGGTGGTGGTAATAATGGTGGTGGTGGTGGTAATAATAGTGGTGGTGGTAATAATGGTGTTGGTAATGATGGTGTTGGTAATAATGGTGTTGGTAATGATGGTGTTGGTAATGATGGTGTTGGCAATGATGGTGGTGGTAATGATGGTGGTGGTAATGGTGGTGTTAGTAATAGTGGTGGTGGTAATAGTGGTGTTGGTAATGGTTGTGGTGGTAATGTTTAATTTAGTTTAATATCTTTATTGTGCACCCCATACCCATCTTGTGGGCGGTAGTCAAAAGATTACAGAGGTACATAATGGGTCCAGGGTGGTAATAGTGGTGTTGGTAATGGAGGTAGTGATAATGGTGGTGGTGGTAATGGTGGTGGTGGTGGTGCGCCAGTGTTAGTTCAGTTGTTGTTGTAAACATCAGCAGCACTGGTGGTGGTGGTGGTGGTGGTGACTCTGGATGTTTTTCCTGCTGTTGAATCTCTGGCTGAAGTTACTTCAGCAGCAGGTGCTGCAGCTGCTGTGTTATTCACGAAGCAGGTGAGAGTATAAGTCAGTATTACTGCTGGTGGTGTTAGTTAATAACAGTGGTGTGAGCACCACGACACACACTTGTTGACACCACTAATATTCCCAGTTAACTTAGTTAATTCACCTATAATTATATACAAGTACAGTTAAACAAGTTGTGGGTGGTAACAACTGTCATATATGGTAATATATGTGAGAGTTACCAAAGATAACCCAGGTAGGTCAAGGTGGCTCGTAGCCTCAGTCTGCTACATTATAGTAGTGTGTAACACCATGTGTAGGCTTGTAGCCTTCACACATACATGCATATATACATACACAACACACACACACACATATATATATACGTATATATATATATATATATATATATATATATATATATATATATATATATATATATATATTATATGTGTGTGTGTGTGTGTACTCACCTAATTGTGGTTGCAGGGGTCGAGACTTAGCTCCTGGCCCCTGTGTGTGTGTGTGTACTCACCTAGTTGTGGTTGCAGGGGTCGATTCATAGCTCCTGGCCCTGTCTCTTCACTGGCTACTGTGTGTGTGTGTGTGTAATTATATATATATATATATATACAGTGATACCTCGAGTTACGATATTTTTTCGTTCGAGAATGCTGTTCAAGTGCCATTACCAAACAAATTTATCCCCATAAGGAATAATGTAAAATAGACTAGTCCTTTTACACCCCCAAAAATATATCTACAAAAGCATTTAAAAAAATAAACTTACATAAAAGGGCGATTTTGGGGACCATCGTAACTCGAGGTACCACTGTATATATATATACAGTGGTACCTCGAGTTACGATATTTTTTCGTTCGAGAATGCTGTTCAAGTGCCATTACCAAACGAATTTATCCCCATAAGGAATAATGTAAAATAGACTAGTCCTTTACACCCCCAAAATATACTTACAAAAGCATTTAAAAATAAACTTGCATAAAAGGGCGATTTTGGGGACCATCGTAATTCGAGGTACCACTGTATATATAATTATATATACAGTGGACCCCCGGCTAACGAACACCCCGCAAATCGTACAATTATGTAAGTATAATATTGTAAGTGCTTATAGAAGTGTATTTTTGGGGTCTGAAATAGACTAACCTACGTGACATTATTTCTTAAGGAAGTAAATTCGTTCGGTAATGGAACTTGAGCAGGCTTCTGGGATGAAGTTTTTTCGTTAGCCGGGGGTCCACTGTATATATAATTATATATATATTATATATATAATTATATACAGTGGTACCTCGGTTAACGATATTTTTTCGTTCGAGAATGCTGTTCAAGTGCCATTACCAAACGAATTTATCCCCATAAGGATTAATGTAAAATAGACTAGTCCTTTTAGACCCCCAAAAATACACGTACAAAAGCATTTAAAAAAATAAACTTACATAAAAGGGCGACTTTGGGGACCATCGTTAACCGAGGTACCACTGTATATGTTATATATATAATTATATATATATTATATATATAATTATATATATAATTATATATATAATTATATATTATATATATATATTATATATATAATTATATATATATTATATATATAATTATATATATATTATATATATAATTATATATATATTATATATATAATTATATATATATTATATATATAATTATATATATATTATATATATAATTATATACATTATATATATATTATATATATAATTATATATATATATATAATTATATATATATATATAATTATATATATTATATATATAATTATATATATTATATATATATTATATATATAATTATATATATTATATATATAATTATATATATTATATATATATTATATATATAATTATATATATATTATATATATATTTTATATATAATTATATATATTATATATATATTATATATATAATTATATATATTATATATATATTATATATATAATTATATATATTATATATATATTATATATATAATTATATATATTATATATATATTATATATATAATTATATATATTATATATATATTATATATATAATTATATATATATAATTATATATATATATATTATATATATAATTATATATATATATATTATATATATAATTATATATATATTATATATATAATTATATATATATTATATATATAATTATATATATATTATATATATAATTATATATATATTATATATATAATTATATATATATTATATATATAATTATATATATATTATATATATAATTATATATATATTATATATATAATTATATATATATTATATATATAATTATATATATACAGTGGTACTCGACTTCGATGGTCCCCAAACACACCCTTTTATGTAAGTTTATTTTTAAATGCTTTTGTAAGTGTAATTTGGGGTCTAAACGACTAGTCTATTTTACATCATTTCTTAAGGAGATAAATTCGTTGGTAATGGCATTTGAACAGCATTCTGAATGAAAAATATCGTAAGTCGAGGTACCACTGTAATTATATATATATTATATATATATTATATATATAATTATATACAGTGGTACCCCGACTTACGATATTTTTTCATTCCAGAATGCTGTTCAAGTGCCATTACCAAACGAATTTATCTCCATAAGAAATGATGTAAAATAGACTAGTCCTTTTAGACCCCCAAAATTACACTTACAAAAGCATTTAAAAAAATCAACTTACATAAAAGGGTGTGTTTGGGGACCATCGTAAGTCGGGGTACCACTGTATATATTATATATATAATTATATAATATATATAATTATATATATAATTATATATATATATATTATATATTATATAATTATATATATATTATATAATTATATATATATTATATAATTATATATATATTATATATATAATTATATATATATTATTATATATATATTATATATATAATTATATATCTTTTTCTTTCAACAAATCGGCCGTTTCCCACCAAGGCGGGGTGGCCCAAAGAGAAAAACAAAAGTTTCTCTTTTTAACTTTAGTAATGTATACAGAAGGGGTTACTAGCCCCTTGCTCTCGGCATTTTAGTCGACTCATACTATTACGATTAAGGCTTCATCTATGGACCTGTTTTGCCCCGTCGTAACAAGATTTTAAATTGCAGGTTACATGGGTATCGGAAGTTACAATGTAAATTGAGTGCAAGGAGAGCCACTGACATGCCATGGCATTAGGGGCAGCTTATTCTAGTCCTTAAAAACTATGTACTTAATATTAGAGAAATTTATTGAGTTTATTCTAGTTAAAAATTATTTTCAAAATTACAATATGATGAAATTTTACTGTTTAAATTATTATATAATGATATTAGATCTTTGATTGTTACAGGTGTTAAGATTCTTGAATGATAATATGGAATTGAGACTATCTTAAGGAAAATAACATTGAGCATTTTTGACATTAACTTATAATATGAGTAGGGGTAACATAATAGTAACATATTATTAAAAATTGAGATTATCGTATAGGAAAGTAACAATGAGCATTTTTCAAAGTAGTTTATAGTATGATCATTTAGGTTTGGGTGAGTAGGTGGTTTTTGAGTTGAGTCTTAAATTGATTTTCAGACAAGATTATCTTAATATTTACTGGTAATGAATTCCAGATTCTGGGGCCCTTTATGTGCATAGAATTTTTACATAGGTTGATATGAACACGGGGTATATCAAAAAGTGATCTGTGTCGTGTGTTGTGGTCATGGGTCCTATTAAAGTTGGTGAGGAGAGTTTTGAGCAGAGGGTTTATATTAGAGTGTAAAGTTTTATATATGTAGTAGGCACAAGAGTAAGTATGAATGTTCTTTACGGTGAGTAGTTTGAGACTTTTGAATATTGGTGGAGTATGCTGTCTAGAGTGGGAATTTGTTATCATTCTGACTGCGGCCTTTTGTTGTGTTATGAGTGGTCTAAGGTGATTTAACGTTGTTGATCCCCATGCACAGATTCCATAGGTGAGATACGGGTAGATAAGGAATGATATAGTGCAAGGAGAGCTGATTGAGGTACATAATAGCGTATCTTTGATAATATGCCTACTGTCTTCGAGATTTTCTTGGAAATTTGTTGTATATGTGTTTGGAATTTAAGGCTACTGTCAAGGTGGATTCCTAGGAATTTTCCCTCTGTGAGTCTTGTGATGGGTGAACCATTAAGTGTTATGTTAAGTGGAACATTTGTGACTGCTTCCAAACTGTATGAAGTAGGTCTTGTCAGTATTGAGAGTAAGCTTGTTAGTCGTCATCCATGTTGATATTTTCTGTAATTCGGCATTAACAGTGTTGGCCAGTATAACTGGATTTGGGTGAGAGAAGACATATGTTGTGTCATCTGCAAATAAAATGGGTTTGAGTAGTTGTGATGCATTCGGTAGGTCATTTATGTAAATGAGGAATAGGAGTGGCCCCAGGACACTTCCTTGAGGGACTCCGACTGTAATTGGTTGTGTGGAAGAGTTCGCTCCATTTGTGTACACGTATTGGCTTCTGTTGGTGAGGTATGATTTTAGGTAGTTGAGTGGGTGCCCCCTTATACCATAGTGTGCTAATTTTGTGAGCAGTAAATCATGGTCGACTGTATCAAAAGCTTTGCGGAGATCAATGAAGATTCCCAGTGGGACTTCTTTTTCTCAAGTGCTGTATATATTAACTCCAACATGTGCGTAATAGCATCGTTTGTGCTCTTGTTTGTCCTGAATCCAAATTGACAGGGGTTGAGTACATTGTGTGAGACGAGGTAGGAATAGATTTGTCTATGAATTAATTTTTCAAGATTTTAGAAAGCAATGGTAAATTAGAAATTGGTCTATAATTATTCAGGTCTGTTTGATCACCTCCTTTGTGGATCGGGTGACCCTAGCTATTTTGAGAATTGATGGAAAGGTAGAGGCTTCAATGGATTTATTGAATAGTGTTGCTATGATTGGTGACAGTACCTGTGAAGCTTTTTGTACATAAAGTTGGTAGGCTGTTTATGTCTCCTGCCTTGTTTTTAAGGGTGTTGATTATGAGCGAGACTTCAATTGGGTTGGTAGGAGCTAGGAAAAGCGTATTAGGGTAGGTGTTTGTGAGGTAGTTTGTTGGACGGGTGTTTGAGCTTGGGATTTTACTCGCTAGATTCTTTCCTATGGTGGAGAAGAAAACATTAAGTCTGTTTGCTGTCTCAGTAGGTGAGAGTAGGGGTTCATCTGCTCTTGATAATTTGATGGTGTTGTTTTTCGCTATCTTATTATTTCTTAGAATTGCAGATAGGGTCTTCCAGGTCTTTTTCATATCACCTTTTATGTTCTGGAGTCTGTTCTCATAATACAATTGTTTTGATCTCCTTATCAGGCTGGTAAGGGTTGATGAGTAGCGTTGGATTGTTCTCTGGTTATTAGACCCTTCTGTATTGTTTTTCATATTGGTGCCTTTTGTTAATGGATTTAAGGATGCTGGGTGTTAGCCAGGGATTGTTAAGTCTCTTAGCTGTGATCTGTTTAGTTTTTTAGGGCAATGTTTGTTATAGAGGTGGTGGGTTTTGTTAAGGAAATTCTTGATGCATTCATTAGTATCTGTATATGTTTCTAACTCATTATGCCAGTCAATGTTAATCATAGCTGTTATAAAGTTATTTACAGCTGACTCATTATGTAGTCTGAAGGTAACTTTTGTAATATCTAGGGGCAATTTACCAAGATTAGTTATGAGAAAGGTCGGATAGTGGTCTGTGGTGTTGTCTGTGATGATGCCTGATTTTAGAGGGGCTATAGTATTAGTCCAGATGTGGTCTAGTAATGAGGTACTAGTCTCGGAGATTCTTGTAGGTTTTGATATTGTTGGTAGTAACAAGCAGTTGCTCATAGTGTTTGTGAATTCTGTTACTTGTGGGTCCTGGTCATGTAGGAGATTTATATTGAAGTCTCCTGTGAGCAGCAAATGGTCTTTGTTCATGTGTGCATCAGTTATTAGGTTACCTAGTTTTTCACTAAAATGGTGAATGTTTGACTGTGGTAATCTGTAGATGTTTATCACTGTGAGGGGTTTTTGCAGGTCTTTGATTTAAATTTAGCTATAATATATTCTCCATGCTCATCCCTTATGCAAGAGTTATTGATACATTCAAGTTGATCTGAGTAATATATAGCTATTCCACCCCCTCGCTGATCTGTCCTGCAATTGTGAATGGCTGTGTAACCTGGGATGCCATAGACATCTGCAGTATCAGGCTTCAGCCAGGTCTCAGTGAGTGTGATGATTGACATATTGGTCTGGAGGGATTGGAGTAGTGCTGTGAGGTCATCATAATGTTTGCTCAAAGATCTAACATTGTAATTGAAGATAGTTATGTTATTGTTGGCTCTGAGTAATGTCTTTGCTTGATCTGCTGTGTAATAGTTACAGTTGCTGTTGGAATCATGTAAGTCATTTAATAATAGGTTGATATCAGGATCAATTCCTGTAATCATAAGATTTGATGTGATTCTATAACTAGACCTGAGAAGAATAGATAATACTAAACTTAACAATATGATACTAGAATAAATGCTTAGGAACTATTTGATTATTACAAATTTTTAATAAGAGTTTGTAGAGATACAGGGTATTTGACAGAGTTCTTGGCACGTGAATTTGTACCTTAGTCAATTTATACAAATGCAATTAATTGAACTATGGTAGTTTACTAAAGCTGGGAATAAAGGAGCTAGGGAAAATGATAGCAAACAATGAAAGTAAAATAAATTAGTACCTGAGTTAGCACCTTAATTATTATAATAAAAATTAATAAAAGAACTGTGGCAGTTAGATTTTTTTTTTTTTTTAAGATAAAATCTAGGGAATATAATAGTAAACAATGAGGGTTAACACTTAGGGAATATAATAGTAAATAAAAAGAGTAAAACACTTTAGCACCAAAAATAGCACCTTAATTACGAGTTAACACTTTAGGAATATAATAGTAAATTAAAAGAGTAAAACACTTTAGCACCAGAATTAGCACCTTAAGTAAAAGGAATTATTGGATGAAAGGCAGTACTAGGTATTTATTTGCTGGGAACTATTTCAAGAGAATATATAAATGGGGATTAAATTAAATGGACAGATAGTAAATATGATATAAAATTAACTTAGAAGCAAGATTTGATTTATATTATAAAGTTGAAGCAAGTAATAGCACTAAAAGTAAAGTACATAGTGTATGAGGTAGTTGGTACTAGCTAGTATAAAGTTAGTACAAAAATTTCACAAAGTAGTAGTAACATACACTAATACAGCACACGTATATTATGTGTTGAGGACAATAGGCTAATCAGTAATGGTAATGTCAGCTTGTCTAAGGAAGTTGGTGAGATCACGTCGTTTGATATAGAAAATTGCTGACCTGTTGATACTTTTCGAACTAGTATTTTCCCATCACGAGCGAAGCACTGATGGATTTTGTTCTCCAGTTTAAGTTTTCTCAGCCTAAACAGAAGGTTTTGACGTTTCCTGGTTAGGCCTCGTTGATGTACACTCCACATTTCATTGTAATTGCTGATTTAGTTAGGTTCTTTTTTGTATCATATGAATGAAGTCTGATCATTATACTAGGTTTACCTTGTTTTCCTAGCAATCGTGTTTCCTTGATTTCATTCCTTTGCACATTAACTTGTAGGTGGTCTTGTAATATGTTGATAGCAGTTTCCTTGCACTGGGATTGAGTTATGTCTCTGGGAATGTGGTTGCTGTTTATTATAACTGCATCAGACAAGTTATCTTGTTCGGTTTTGTCATCTTGAAAATCAAGATATTCATCAAGTCGAGTGTGCATGTTGTTATTCCAGTCCTTGATTGCTTCTTCCACCTTCATATTCAGAGTTGTTATTTGATCGGTGTGACTGGTTATAACTGTTTGTAGAGTATTTTGTGTGTCAGTACTTCCCGATGTAATCTTCTCTTCAAGGTTTTGGATCTTGATCTCGAGGTTAGTTAGCTTGGATTCATATTTCACTAGTTTTGCTTTGATGTCTTTGTTTTCAGCTTCAAGGGCAAAGATGTATTCCCTAATAGTATCAGGAGTAGTCATACCTTGGTGCCCAGGAAGGAATCCTACGTTGCTGGTGGGGTTGGTGGAGAGTCAGCCTTGGTGGGTGTTGTTTTTGTTGTCGTCGGGGCCGGGGGGGGGGTGTGGGGGGTTGTTGATGCACCGGCTTTCTGTTGTGTAGACATGTTGTGTTTCAAAGTCCTTAGCGTTGGTTTCTTGGTACTGTTGTTGTTTCCTCTGCGATTTCCGCTCATAGTATCACTAGTGAAGCTATGGAGGAGGCTTTATTTCCTTTAGATTGGGTTAGGCGTTCGTCTGGCAGCGGGCGATGTTTGGGTTTGCAGGGCTGTCTTCCTTAGATCTTCAATTTTGTTAAGGTTTGGGTAGCATTTCTAGTATTCTTGGGTCATTATGTGATCTACGTGGGTTTGTGCAGTTGTACCTTCAATTAGGCCATCACAAGCTTTGATGAGCGCTGAGTTTTTTGGAGAATAAGGGCTCTAGGATGTTTGCCTGCCGCCCTGCCGCAAATAAAGGTATTGAAAAGGGAGAATGACCCAAAGGTAAAATTTTGTATTTATTATACGATAATTCATATAATCCAATCATGATCTAATAATTCTCTTTACAATATTGTAACATCTGACTCGCGCATTCTGAGGGAATCAGAACAGGAAAGAAACTTCTACCACCATTCCAGCAACCCCAGACCTGCCAGAATGTACGGTCTGCCAAAACTCACAAACCAGGTATCCCATTGAGGCCCATATCCTCGGAATAGGCAGTGCTCCCACCAAATCTCAGGAATTCCCGCTAAACACCTCCAAACTTTTGGGCACCATCAGTCCAGCACATCTCAAACACTCTGGTGACCTTCCTCAATCGCATTCGCAACATCAACATCAGAAACAAGAAACTCTCCAGCCTTGATGAACATCCCTATTCACCAAAGTACCTACTACAAAGTATCGATCTCTTCGAGGAAAATTGACGACTCGCTTGATCTTCCTCTTCCAGCCAGCGATTTCATCGACCTTGTTGAACTATGTGTGGGCTTTACATGTTTCTCTTTCGAAAACCAACTCTTTCAGCAAACTTTTGACTACCCATGGGATCGCCACTTAGTGCCGTCCTTGCGAACCTATATATGGAACATTTAGAAGCCGAGCGATTTTCCACTATCATTCCCTCTTCTGTCACCTGGCTTCGTTATGTTGACGACATTCTCATCATAACTCCCAGACGCTTCAACGTTCAAGTCTCTCCAACACGAACTCAACCAGGTTGAGCCATCAATCCAGTTTACACTAGAAGAAGAAGTCGACAACACTCTTCCTTTCCTTGATGTTCTTCTCTGCAAAGCTGACCATGAACTTCTGTTTTAAAGTCATCAAAACCTACCAATCAACACGATCTTCTCCATTTCACTCTCACCACGACACCAAAATTAAACGTGGTGTAATTATAGGCTTTTCCTGCGCGCACTCAGAATCTGCAGCAGTGAGTTCCTTGAAGAAGAATGCTCCCCCATTGAACAAGTTTTTTCCAAACTTCACTATCCTCGTCACTTCATTAGAGATGCAGCGCGGGCATTAAACATCTTCCAACACACCCAGAGAAGACACTGCTGAGAAGAGATACATAGTCCTTCCCCCAAATCCATTTCCAAACAAGTTTCCAACATTTTTCAAGACCTCATTCCGAGTATCCACCTCCACATCCACCACCATTAAGGACATTACCAGTAACAGACAGGAAATGCTTCAATCCACGGCAGGGGTATACACAATCCCTTTATGGGTGCAGCAAATTATACGTTGGCAAACATCCGAGACCTCAAACACGCATTTCAGAACACCCGTACGAGGCAGATCGAACCAAGAAAAAGCCTGTGTTCACACAAATTTACACAACCATTTAATCAACTAAGAAAGCAAGACTCATCGCCGAGAAGACAACACGCAAACCGAAGCCTAGAATCATCATATCGTATATCCAAAACTTCAACCAGAACAACGGCTTCTACAACAAGCTAACCTATTGCCAAAAACTTCTTCAACGCTATCCCACCTAGAACTCAAGAATGGTACATGGGTCCTTTAAGTCACACTATGTTTTTAACTATCACACTACTTTTAAGACTCACATGCAGCTTTCTCCACCTGACCCAGCATTCTCCACCGACTGTACCCTTTTATATCTCCATGTTGCTCATTTTCCAGGTAGATCTGTCTGTGACTGATAAAGCCCTGGGCGAAACGTTTAATAAAGGATCACATTATACTGCTTATGTGTTTATTTTTCCATTGTGTTAAATTTTTTTCCATTTATTTCCAACATCTGACTATGGGCTCGTACAGTACTTCAAGCCTTGGTTGAATTCTTAAACACAGAAAAATCCCTTCATAGGGTGGTGAATATCAACTAAAGCTTTTTAA
>WNWK01054951.1:0-11403 GCA_009830355.1 Cherax destructor
TGGGAAGACTTGGGAGTACATGGGAAGATATGGAAAACATGGGAGTACATGGGAGTACATGGGAAGACATGGGAGAACATTGGGAGACATGAGTGTACATGGAAAACATGGGAGTACATGCGTAAAGACAGACAGCAGAGGACTTGAAAGTCCCAAGGCCGTCTATGTATCGATATCGTATACAATACCGAGAAGACGAAAAATTAGACACAAATGCAACATCTGGGTATCTCTACAGCAGACGTCTGCAATAATGATACCCAGACTCTCCACCAATACCAAGACTGAAGGACTGATTACCTCATCTCTTGTATATAGTTCTGTTGTCTTCCAATTTTGTCCTTGAATTTGTACTGATAAAGCCACTGGATATCCAGATGTTACACCACTGGATATCCAGATGTTACACCACTGGATATCCAGATGTTACACCACTGGATATCCAGATGTTACACCACTGGATATCCAGATGTTACACCACTGGATATCCAGATGTTACAAAGTGTCTGATTCGTCGCCGAGACTATCTGCTGAGATAAAGTATCTACCGTATCTAGATTAAAAACTATCTTGTTTTATCCAGGTGTGTGAATCAAAGATAAAAACCGGAAGAAAAAAAAAGAAGAAGAAGGCAAAGAAGAAGAAGAAGACTATGATAAGAGTCAAGGTACAGTGTATATACAATGACAGATATACACCTCTCAGTATATATACACCGAACGTCTACTTAGGAATTAAAGTATCCATGACTGGTTGTGTACAGGTGACATACAGGTTTAATGACCCTCGTGTAGTAGACAGGTTTTACATCCAATTAACACACCAGTCAACCTATCACAGACGTAATTGACTGAGTAAGTGGCCGGACCTCTTAGTGTGTTATGTGGATTATTAATGAGCACTTTGTATGCAATGCTGTGCCTGGAATCGTTCAGGAGAGTGCTGAGCCCTGTGACATTGTGTGTGTGGTACTCACCTATTTGTGGTTGCAGGGTCGAGTCATGGCTCCTGGCCCCTCCTCTTCACTGATTGCTACTTGCACTGATTGCTGGTGTGTACTCACCTAATTGTACTCATCTAATTGTGGTTGCAGGGGTCGAGACTCAGCTCCTGGCCCCGCCTCTTCGCTGTCTGCTACTGGGTCTCCGCTCTCCCTGCTCCATGAGCTTTATCATACCTTGTCTTAAAACTATGTATGGTTCCTGCCTCCACTATATCTTTCTCTAGACTATTCCACTTCCTGACTACTCTGTGGCTGAAAAAATTTTTGGGTGTGTGTGTGTGTGTGTGTGTGTGTGTGTGTGTGTGTGTGTGTGTGTGTGTGTGTGTGTGTGAAGATCTTAGTGTATATACAATGAATGGTGACCTTATCAAGACTGAGGTGACCTTATCAAGACTGAGGAACTGAATACCTACTAATTACCTCTCCTTTTTTCCAATATTTCTAGTATATAATTTATGTTGGGCGAAACGTCGTTATTAAGACACTCAGGTGTTCCACATATACCTTATCCATCATCTGTCGGTATTGTAAACGATCAACGTAATGATACTAATAACAGGAGAGGAGTTCTCAGTGTATATACACTGAGAGGTGTAAATTTCTCAGTGTATATACACTGAGAGGTGTATATATCTCAGTGTATATACACTGGGAGTTTACTTTAATCACTATTTTAAGTATTTAAACATTCCTGTCTGGTGGTGAACAGATGATATGCAGCCGATATGGAAGACATTGTTAGCCGACTTGACAACATCATGCATGGTAATGGGATCAATCCTATTATCTGCCTCAGTGCTGGAGGCAATGATGTATCCAAGCGTAGAAGTGAGGATTTAGTTAGTAGGTATAAGGCAGCAATAGACATCATTAGGAAGAAGGGAGGGAGCCCTGTTATATGTGGCATTTTGCCAAGAAGGGTGTTGGAAATGAATGGCTGTCCAGAGCGATTGGTATAAATTGCTGGCTGGACAAACACTGTAAGGATAATACAGTCCCATTCATTGACAACTGGGACCACTTCTATGGCCGAAATGACATGTATGCCAGGGATGGGGTTCACTTATCCAGGGCAGGTGTAGAATTTCTCTCTAGCTCAGTTGAGGATGTTGTTAGGGCTTTAAACTAGGATTAGTTAGAGGTATGGGTTTAGGAATGGTAAATAATGAAGGCCAAAATATTGATTCAGGCTTTGATATCATAAATCATAACAATAACAGTAATCGAGTGACACAGGGTAATGATAGTAACAGAAATTGTGTAAAACAAAAGCTGAAAAAGGTTCACAGAAGATACATATCAATGTATTTTATACTAACTGTCGAAGCGCCAGAAATAAAATTAACGAATTACGTTTGGTAGCATGTGCTGGGAACTTTGATGTCATTGCAATAACTGAAACATGGTATAATACCAAGAGTCGGGATATGATTGCTGAGTGTCATATTCAGGGGTTTAAGTTGTTCCATGTAGATAGATATAATGGGAAAGGGGGTGGAGTTGCATTGTATGTACGAGAAAATATAAATTGCTGCATAAAAACAGGCATAAAAATAGATGGATCATTAACAGAATCTGTTTGGGTAGAGTTTCTAGAATGTCAAGAAAACTGATTCTAGGTGTAATATACCGACCTCCAGGCTTGGATCACGATAGAGGGAGACTTCTTTGGGACGAAATTGTTAGGGCTTCTAGGCACAATAACGTAGTGATAGTAGGGGATTTTAACTTTAGTCAAATTGACTGGACTTCTTTGACCGGTAATCTGGAGTCCAGTGACTTTATGGAAGTAGTTCAGGACTGTTTTCTGAAGCAGTGTGTGACGGAGCCTACCAGAGGTAATAATTTGCTCGACCTAGTCTTGTCAAATAAAGAAACTCTTGTAAATAATCTGGAGATCACTGAAGAGCTTGGAGCTAGTGATCACAAATCCATTACTTTTAATATTACATGGGAATACGAGAATAGGGGTAATACGGTAAAAGTTCCTGATTTTCGTTCTGCCGATTATATTGGACTTAGGAACACCTGTCTAATCTCGACTGGGGTAATCTAGCTAACGATTACGATGGGATCTGCGTTTATGATTTTTTTCTTAATAATGTACAACGTGCACAGAGTATGTTTATTCCCAGAGAGAATTTAGGTCAATAATAACGATCCCAAATGGATTAACAGGAGGCTAAAACATTTATTAGGGAGAAAAGAGGAATTTATAGGCGCATCAAAAGAGGAGATGTTAACCTTATTAACCAATATGTTCAGTTGAAAAGAGAAGTAAAAAAGGGGATTAGAAAGGCTAAACGTGACTATGAGATTAAGGTTGCTAATGAATCAAAGACTAATCCAAAAGGGTTCTTTCAAGTGTACAGGACGAAGGTGGGGGAAAAGGTAGGACCTCTGAAAATTGGGAATGGACAGCTGACGGATAACGAACTGGAAATGTGTTCTCTATTTAATGACTATTTTTTGTCAGTCTTTACACACGAAGACGTAAATGAGATTCCAGAAATTAACAATTATTCAGTTCCTGAAGAATTCAAATTAACTAATATTACTGTCACGAGGGATATGGTTATCAAACAGATAGATAAACTGAAGCAAAATAAGTCCCCGGGACCCGACGAGTTGTTTTCCAGGGTGCTTAAAGAATGCAAAATGGAACTTAGTCAGCCATTAACGAATGTGTTTAATACGTCCATCCTAACTGGTGTTGTGCCAGAGATGTGGAAGATAGCTAATGTAGTTCCTATATTCAAATCAGGGGATAAGTCCATTCCATCAAATTACCGTCCAATAAGCCTCACGTCTATAGTAGGCAAATTATTAGAATCAATTATAGCTGATATTATCAGAAGTCACCTTGAAGAACATAATTTGATTAATGAATCTCAGCATGGGTTTACGAGAGGTCGTTCATGCCTGACAAATTTACTGACGTTTTTCAATAAAACATTTGAGGCAGTAGACAGTGATAAAGAATATGATATAGTTTACTTGGATTTCAGTAAGGCCTTCTGATAGAGTACCTCACAAGAGACTCTTAAGAAAGGTGGCAGCTCATGGTATAGGAGGTAAAGTTCTAGCATGGATAGAGGCATGGCTTACCAATAGAAAGCAGAGAGTTTCCATTAATGGGGTCAAATCTGAATGGGGATTTGTCACTAGTGGCGTTCCACAAGGATCAGTTTTGGGCCCATTGTTGTTCATAATTTACATAAATGACCTTGATGAAGGAATTGCAAGTGACATGAGTAAATTTGCTGATGATACAAAAATAGGCCGTATAATTCATTCTGAGGAGGATACCAGTGAACTCCAGGAGGATTTGGATAAATTAATGTCTTGGTCTGAAAAGTGGCAGATGAAGTTCAATGTGGACAAGTGTAAGGTGCTAGTCGTTGGTAATGAAAATATCCTCGAATTTATAAATTAGGTGAAGTTGAGCTTGATCATACAGAATGTGAAAAAGACTTGGGAGTCATGGTAAGCAGAAATCTAAAGCCAAGACAACAGTGCCTAAGTGTGCGCAATAAGGCTAACAGATTACTAGGATTTATTTCAAGAAGTATAAGCAACAGAAGTCCAAAAGTTATTTTACAGCTCTATACATCACTAGTGAGACCTCATTTGGATTATGCAGCTCAGTTTTGGTCTCCTTACTACAGGATGGATATAGATTCATTGGAGAACATACAAAGAAGAATGACTAAAATGATTTACAGTATAAGAAATCTCCCGTATGAAGATAGACTTAGAGCATTGAATCTCCACTCTCTGGAGAGACGTAGAATGAGGGGAGATATCATCGAGGTGTACAAGTGGATGATGGGCATAAACAAAGGAGATATTAATAAAATACTGAGGATATCGAATCAAGTAAGAACGAGAAATAACGGATTTAAATTGGATAAATTTAGATTTAGAAAGGACATAGGCAAGTACTGGTTTTCGAACAGAGTTGTAGATGCGTGGAACAATCTTCCGAGTAGGGTGATAGAGGCTAGGACCTTGGGTGGCTTTAAAAAGAGATTGGACAAATATATGAGTGGGAGGGGCTGGGTTTGATTGGTGTCGTGGGTGCAGGAGTAAATTCTTAGGTAGTGGTGGTTTTGATAAGGACCTGCCTTGTATGGGCCAGTAGGCCTTCTGCAGTGTTCCTCCATTCTTATGTTCTTATGTTCTTAAAGACCCTCGTGTAGTGGATAAGCTTTAAACCCGACACACAGACCAATGGTATTTATCAAAGACGCAATCAGAGTGCCACCAGATTTCTACCCTGAGTGGAGCCAGGCGCTCTTAGAGAACTAATGGAGAGTAACTTGTTAATTATGAATCAACTGATCTTCAAGGGTGAGTGTGTTGATGATGGTGAAGGATTTCTCGGTCCAAGAAATTGGTGTTACCCTCCCTTCCCTGGACCGATTTCTGGACCGATCCCTGGACCGATCCCTGGACTGATCCCTGGGCCGATCCCTGGACTGATCCCTGGACCGATCCCTGGACCGATCCCTGGACCGATCCCTGGACTGATCCCTGGACAGATCCTTCTACCGATCCCTGGACAGATACCTGGGCCGATCCCTGGACAGATCCCTGGGCCGATACCTGGACTGATCCCTGAACCGATCCCTGGACTGATCCTTGGACAGGGCCCGACGAGTTTAGTGCTACACAACAAACTGAAACCGTTCATGAACTATATATAAAATAAATCCTGAATTATTTCAGAATGGTCTGCGTTGCACACATATATGCTTTTGCACTTATTGAAGAGGTCTGGCAGATTAGCAAAAAAAAAAAAAAAATGCTACGTATTGAAAAGGTCTTTCATGTGTAGAAAAGGTCTACCGCATATAGAAAAGGTTTAGCACGTGTAAAAAAAAGTCTAGCAAATATAGAAACAGTCCTAAAGGTACAGAAATGATCTGGCACGTGTAAAAATGTCTGTCAGGCACCTTTAGTTCAAGATCCCTCCTCCCCCTCTACAGTTCTACACCGCCCATCTACACTTCTACACCGCCCATCTACAGTTCCACACATAACAACATAAGAAAGGAGAAACACTGCAGCAGGCCTGTTGGCCCATACTAGGCAGATCCTTCACAATCCATCCCACTAACAGAATATTTGCTCAACTCAATTTTCAATGCTACCCAAGAAATAAGCTTTGATAATTCTATTTACTCATGTGCAAGTCCCACTCAAACCCAAACCCCCTCTCACTCATGAATTTATCCAACCTAAATTTGAAACTACCCAAGGTCCTTGCTTCAATAACCCTACTAGGCAGACTGTTCCACTCATCAACTACCCTATTTCCAAACCAATACTTTCCTATATCCTTTCTAAATCTAAACTTATCTAATTTGAATCCATTATTGCGGGTTTCCTCTTGGAGAGAAATCCTCAAGACCTTATTTATATCCCCTTTGTTAATACCCATTTTCCACTTGTATACCTCGATCATGTCTCCCCTCATTCTTCGTCTTACAAGTGAATGTAATTTTAGGGTCTTCAATCTTTCTTCATACGGAAGATTTCTAATGCTATGTATTAATTTAGTAATTCTACGCTGAATGTTTTCTAATGAATTAATATCCATTCTGTAATAAGGGGACCAGAACTGAGCTGCGTAATCTAGGTGAGGCCTTACTAACGATGTATAAAGCTGTAATATAACCTCTGAACTTCTGTTGCTTACACTTCTTGATATAAATCCCAGTAATCTGTTTGCCTTATTACGTACGCTTAGGCATTGCTGTCTTGGTTTAAGGTTGCTGCTTACCATAACCCCCAAGTTCTTTTCGCTATCTGTATGGCTAAGTTCTACGTTATTTAACTTATAAGTGCTTGGGTTATGGACACTCCCGAGCTTCAGAACCTTGCATTTATCTACATTGAATTGCATCTGCCACTTTTCTGACCAGGAATTGAGTTTGTCTAAATCCTCCTGAAGTTCCCTGACATCTACGTTTGAATCAATTATCCTACCTATCTTCGTGTCATCGGCGAATTTGCTCATATCACTAGTAATTTCCTCATCAAGGTCATTGATATATAATATAAACAACAACGGGCCCAAGACTGATCCCTGTGGAACGCCACTTGTTACAGACCCCCCACTCGGATTTAACCCCATTTATGCATACTCTCTGCTTCCTATTAGTGAGCCATGACTCGATCCATGACAGCACTTTTCCCCCAGTGCCATGAGCTGCTACTTTCTTTAATAGACTCTGGTGCGGTACTCTATCAAAAGCTTTACTAAAATCTAAATAAACAATATCGAATTCTTTATCGTGATCAACAGCCTCAAAAGCTTTACTGAAGAAGGTTAATAAATTAGATAGGCAGGAACGGCCCCTCGTGAATCCATGCTGAGTATCATTAATCAAATTATGGTTATCTAGATGGTTTCTTATATTATCAGCTATAATTGACTCTAGTAATTTGCCTACAATTGACGTCAGGCTTATTGGGCGGTAATTTGACGGTAGTGACTTGTCCCCTGCTTTAAAAATAGGAATTACATTGGCCATCTTCCACATATCAGACACTACACCTGTTTGAAGAGACATATTAAAGATGTTAGTTAATGGTTCACAGAGTTCCATTTTGCATTCCTTAAGAACCCTTGAAAAAAGCTCATCAGGACCCGGCGATTTATTTTGTTTCAGTCGGTCTCTTTGTTTCATAACCATTTCGCTTGTGACTGTGATATGTGTATAATTTATGACTGTGATATTACATAATTTATCTTCTTCAGGGCCTCTGTAAAAATTAATTACTGGGATATTATTAATGTCTTCCTGTGTGAAAACCGAGAGAAAATAATTATTAAAAATAGAGCACATATCATTCTCCTTGTCAGTAAGATGCCCAGAGTTACTTTTAAGGGGACCTATCTTATCCCTAACTTTTGTTTTATAAACCTGGAAAAAACTTTTGGGGTTACTTTTTGAATCCCTAGCAACTTTAATTTCATAGTCCCATTTAGCTTTTCTTATCCCCTTTTTTACGTCCCTCTTAATGTCAGTATACTGATTTATAAGATGACCCTCACCTCCTTTTATGCGCCTATAAATTCCTTTCTTCTGTCCTTAAAGATATTTTAGCCTATTATTCATCCATTTTGGGTCATTTCTACTTGATCTAATTTCTTTATACAGGATAAATGTTCTTTGGGCAGCCTGTACAGTGTTAAGAAAGATGTCATATTGATAGCTCTCTTCGTTACCCCAGTCGACAGATGATAAGTGTTCTCTAAGCCCATTGTAATCAGCTAATCGAAAATCTGGGACAGTTACTGAGTTATCCCTACTATCATACATCCATTCAATGCTAAAGGTAATTGATTTGTGGTCGCTTGTGCTGAGTTCCTCTGTTATTTCTAAATTATTAACAAGGGTTTCCTTGTTTGCCAGAACCAAGTCAAATAGGTTATTTTCCCTTGTAGGTTCTGTCACAAACTGCTTAAAAAACAATCCCCTACAGTTCCACACCCCAATCTACAGTTCCATTTCCCCATCTACAGTTCCACACTCCCACCTACAGTTCCACACCCCCACCTACAGTTCCACACCCCACCTACAGTTCCACATCCCCACCTACAGTTTTACACCCCACCTACAGTTCCACACACCCACCTACAGTTCCACACCCCCACCTACAGTTCTACACCCCCACCTACAGTTCCACACACACACCTACAGTTCCACACCCCCACCTACAGTTCTACACCCCCACCTACAGTTCTACACCCCCACCTACAGTTCTACACCCCCACCTACAGTTCCACACCCCCACCTACAGTTCCTTCACTGTTTTCGTCATTTCACTAAAAATATAAAAGAATGAGCCGCCAGCAGCGACAGTGCTGGGAATCGAACGCGTGTGTCTTGGTGTCTACACTCCCTAGTGTGTCCTGGTGGCTACACTCCCGAGTGTGTCCTGGTGTCTACACTCCAACGTTTGTCCTGGTGTCTACACTCCCGAGTGTGTCCTGGTGTCTACACTCCCGAGTGTGTCCTGGTGTCTACACTCCAGCATGTGTCCTGGTGTCTACACTCTCGTGTGTCTTTGTGTCTACACTCCCGCGAATGTCCTGGTGTCTACACTCTAACGTGTGTCCTGGTGTCTACACTCCCGAGTGTGTCCTGGTGTCTACACTCCAGCGTGTGTCCTGCTGTCTACACTCCCGAGTATGTCCTGGTGTCTACACTCTAGCGTTTGTCCTGGTGTCTACACTCCCGCGTGTGTCCTGGTGTCTACACTCCCGCGTGTGTCCTGGTGTCTACACTCCCGCGTGTGTCCTGGTGTCTACACTCCAGCGTGTATCATGGTGTCTGCACTCCCGAGTGTGTCCTGGTGTCTACTCTCCCGCGTGTGTCCTGGTGTCTACACTCCCGCATGTGTCCTGGTGTCTACACTCCCGCGTGTGTCCTGGTGTCTACACTCCCGCATGTGTCCTGGTGTCTACACTCCCGCATGTGTCCTGGTGTCTACACTCCCGCGTGTGTCCTGGTGTCTACACTCCCGCATCAACACCACTCAGCCAGACTAATGTCCAAAGAGTGACCTTAATTGAACCGGAAAATTAATAACCATCGAGTGCGGCTTAACCGATGTTCATTCTAAATATGCTCTCTATTGGGGGGGGGGAGCTTGATCCCAGTGAAGGGCTCTTGATTCTGGGAATTTCAGCTACTCTTTTCCTCGTATGGAACTTGACTGTCTCTTTTAATTACGGTGTTGAGTGACCCTCACAGGATAGTGCTTTCTCATAACAATGATAATAATAATAATAATAATAATAATAATAATAATAATAATAATAATAATAATAATAATAATAATAATAATAATAATAATAATAATAATACAATAATAATAATAAAATAATAATAATGATTAAATCATCATTTTATTATTATTATTACTGCTACAGTCTTTCCTCCCTGTCATGTCCAGGTGGGCCAAGAGAATGCCTGTCAGTGTTAAAAACCTTGTATATCATTCCCAGCACCAATGGAACCTACCAGGCATTTTATTTTGAAACAAATGCCGCCTGGCATCCGCGAAGTTGATCACCTCATTAAAGTTGTGGATTGTGCATTAGTAAAATTAATTGGATTCAGATTCTCGTAATACCTTTTGTCAGGATTCGATTAAGTTCTTGGAAAACCCAAAATGAAGGATAGTTTATAGACTTGTAGTCGAAAAGTACAATTTTCACGAGGAAACGCTAAACCTGTATGGGTAAAACATATTTCGCATTTCGCATTAACACGCTGGATAACAGGTATATCTAGCTACTTCTACTTACACTTTAGGTCACACTACACTGGCATACACATGCATATATATACATACACACATCTAGGTTTTTCTTCTTTTTCTTAATAGCTCTTGTTCTTTTTATTTTCTCTATTGTCCATGGGGAAGTGGAAAAGAATCTTTCCTCCGTAAGCCATGCGTGTCGTATGAGGCGACTAAGATGCCGGGAGCAATGGGCTAGTAACCCCTTCTCCTGTACAAATCTACTAAAAACGAGAAGAAGAAAAACTTTATAAAATTGGGGTGTCTGAATGTGCGTGGATGTAGTGCGGATGATAAGAAAGAGATGATTGCCGATGTTATGAATGAAAAGAAGTTGGATGTCCTGGCCCTAAGCGAAACAAAGCTGAAGGGGGTAGGCGAGTTTCAGTGGGGAGAAATAAATGGGATTAAGTCAGGAGTATCTGAGAGAGTTAGAGCTAAGGAAGGGGTAGCAATAATGTTGAAGGATCAGTTATGGAAGGAAAAGAGGAATATAAATGTGTAAATTCAAGGATTATGTGGATTAAAATAAGGGTCGGATGCGAAAAGTGGGTCATAATAAGCGTGTATGCACCTGGAGAGAGAGGAGTGTAGAGGGAGAGAGAGATTTTGGGAGATGTTAAGCGAATGTATAGGAACTTTTGAACCAAATGAGAGAGTAATTGTGGTAGGGGACCTAAATGCTAAAGTGGGAGAAACATGCAGAGAGGGTGTAGTAGGTAAGTTTGGGGTGCCAGGTGTAAATGATAATGGGAGCCCTTTGATTGAACTTTGTATAGAAAGGGGTTTAGTTATAGGTAATACATATTTTAAGAAAAAGAGGATAAATAAGTATACAAGATATGATGTAGGGCGTAATGACAGTAGTTTGTTGGACTATGTATTGGTAGATAAAAGACTGTTGAGTAGACTTCAGGATGTACATGTTTATAGAGGGGCTACAGATATATCAGATCACTTTTAGTTATAGCTACAGTGGGAGTAAAAGGTAGATGGGATACAAGGAAAATAGAATCAGTAAGTAAAGAGAGGTGAAGGTTTATAAACTAAAAGGAGGCAGTTAGGGTAAGATATAAACA
>WNWK01054952.1:0-11403 GCA_009830355.1 Cherax destructor
AATTGCAGTATACTCATACGATAGCAGAGCTGACACGCAATAGCAAAGCCAATATGCACACACACAATAGCAAGGCTGATACACAATAACAAACCAAATTGCAGAATACTCACAATAGCAGGCTGACCATAGCGAAGCGAATGCAAAGATGAGACACAAAATTCGTGAAGCGTTGGCAAAGCATAAGCAATGCCAGATAGCAAGCTATCTAGATACAAGACTAGCTCCTGCGCGAACTTCAACTCTAGGCTCAACTCCTGCTCTAAGTCTCCAAATTCAGCTCCAGGACAGGCTACCCATATTACAACCTCAGGTTCAATGGCCTGTTAACCTGAGTGTAAAGGAAGCTTGGAGCAAAGAAACACAGTAGAAGATGTATTGAAATTGTATTTCTTCAAAAATCAGCTTAGATTAATTCCAAACTTTTATCTTTTCCTTCACCAAGTAATTGTGATTATATAAGACTTTTGTCTTTTCCTTCACCAAGTATAACAAAGTGATATTTACACCTATGTACACTATATACAAAGGAGTAGTGTTTAGTGCACGCCACAGTTGTCTAGGCTAAGCAGCAGCCAAAAGACAGACAACTTTCCACAACCAGCTCTATGCAGGAATTCCAATGACAAACTGCGAGTGGTAACCACGTCACCTTTTGTCATTGTTAAACTCGCATTTAATTGGCTGAACCGAGTCGTTGATTTGATGATGGGGCCCTCATCACCAAACCCTTAACGATGGTTCGCTGGTTGGAGGGGAGCCTATGTGGGTGTGTTAACATGCTCCGAATAAAGGTTACATACTCTTTGCATGCAACAGGTACCAACACTCTTATATGGGTGTGAAGCATGGGTTGCAAATGCTGCAGCGAGGAGGAGGCTGGAGGCAGTGGAGATGTCCTGTCTAAGGGCAATGTGTGGTGTAAATATTATGCAGAAAATTCGGAATGTGGAAATTAGGAGAAGGTGTGGAGTTACTAAAAGTATTTGTCAGAGGGCTGAAGAGGGGTTGTTGAGGTGGTTTGGTCATTTAGAGAGAATGGATCAAAGTAGAATGACTTGGAGAGCGTATAAATCTGTAGGGGAAGGAAGGCGGGGTAGGGGTCGTCCTAGAAAAGGTTGGAGGGAAGGGGTAAAGGAGGTTTTGTGGGCGAGGGGCTTGGACTTCCAGCAAGCATGTGTGAGCGTGTTAGATAGGAGTGAATGGAGACGAATGGTTTTTGGGACATGACGATCTGTTGGAGTGTGAGCAGGGTAACATTTTGTGAAGGGATTCAGGGAAACCAGTTAATTGATTTATTTGGACTTGAGTCCTGGAAATGGGAAGTACAATGCCTGCACTTTAAAGGAGGGGTCTGAGATAGTGACAGCTGGGAGGGACTTTTCTCAGCTGTCGTATCTGAGCTCCTCTGCAAAGACAGTGATTATGTATGAGTGTGGTGAAAGTGTTGAATGATGATGAAAGTATTTTATTTTTGGGGATTTTCTTTCTTTTTGGGTCACCCTGCCTCGGTGGGAGACGGCCGACTTGTTGAAAAAAAAAAAAAAAAATTACTTACCTTTATTGAAGAGACTTGCAGGCATCTGGAGGATAGGGAGGATTACAGGGGCATGAATGCTACACTCCCTGCATGAATGCTACACTCCCTGCATGCCTGCTACACTCCCTGCATGAATGCTACACTCCCTGCATGCCTGCTACACTCCCTGCATGAATGCTACACTCCCTGCATGAATGCTACACTCCCTGCATGAATGCTACACTCCCTGCATGAATGCTACACTCCCTGCATGCCTGCTACACTCCCTGCATGCCTGCTACACTCCCTGCATGCCTGCTACACTCCCTGCATGAATGCTACACTCCCTGCATGAATGCTACACTCCCTGGATGCCTGCTACACTCCCTGCATGAATGCTATACTCCCTGCATGAATGCTACACTCCCTGCATGCCTGCTACACTCCCTTCATGAATGCTACACTCCCTGCATGAATGCTACCACAGGGGTGCCACTAGGAAGCTTCTTTGGACCCATGGTGACTTATTTCACCTTGACAATCACTAAACCACCAAAAAAGACACCAAATGTATTGTGAATGTTTGAAAGAGCGCGCTGGGTAATGTTCTCTCAATGGTAAACAATGCTACACTGGCGTCTTGCGCAGGCCAGGCGCGGAGCAGGCGCACACGTCTAATATGTTTCGCTAACCGAGTTTTTTTCGCTATCCGATACCGAAAAAAAGCTTTAGGTAACCGATTTTTTCGTTAACTAAACCTTTCGTTAACCGAGGGTCCACTGTACAGTAATACCCCGGTTTACGTCCTTAATCCATTCCAGAAGGTCAGCTGAAATCCAAAATGGACGAAAACCAAAGTAATATTTCCCATACAAAATAATGTAAATCCAATTAATCCGTTCCAGACACCCAAAAATATTAACAAAAAATACATTTTATAGAGAATAACTATACTAGTTTTACATACAGAAAACAATGAGAAATAAATATAAATGACTAATTTTATTGATAAATGAACATTACATACCTTTATTGAAGACTCTTGTTGGCATATGGAAGAAGGCGAGGAGGGGAGAGGGAGTTGAGGTTATTGTTTGGAAGGGGAATCCCCTTCCATAAGGACTTCAGGTATCAAGTCCCTATCTGGGGTTACTTACCTTCTTTGTCTTTTACTGGCACTAAGATCAGCTTGAGAGTCACTGTACCCCTGTCGCACAATAAATCTGTCCAGAGAGCTCTGTTTCTGACGTCTCTTTAAGATTTGACTAAAATGGGACAAGACATAGTCATTGAACATGTTGCAGACATGGCTTGCAACAGTTTTGTTAGGGTGATAATTCTTCACAAAATTTTGCAACTCATTCCACTTTGCACAAATGTCCTTAATCACTGCTGAAGAAGGCACATTCTCCCCTCTCTCTTCCTCCTCCTCTGAAGCAATTTCCTCTTGAATTCGATCGTGTTTCTAACCTTCTTTAGCAAAGGGCTGGCACTCTGAACTTTCTTTGGCCCCTTGGTGGCTTATTTCACAGTCACAATCAATAAACAAGCACAAAAAACAATGGATGAACACGCGGAGTATTGCTAACTCAACGAGAGACAGAGGCAGACTGAGTCTGGTACACGTGAGAAGCGGCGTCCCAGGCGGGTGGACGCATCTGATACAGACGATTTCTGAGTGGATGTACGAAACCCGGGGGAAAATTTCGCTGAAAAAAGTGCTTGAAATCCGAATTGTACGACTTCCGCATCAGATGAAAACCGGGGGTCCACTGTATAGATGGGGAAATTATAAAAAATCTTCACAAATTACTTTAGGCCAGAAATTTATATATACCATATAGTGATAGTGTGGTGGATTTGAATAGGAACACTCCAAAGGCTCCCTATTTTGTTTTAGTAAAGTGTTTTGAATTGTAATGGTAAGATGGCTATGGAATGAAGGGGGATTAATGTTTTTCTTTCTGTGGGTCACCCTGCCTTGATTGGAAATGATAAGCATGGTAAAAAAAATATATAATGAAGTGTCTTGAATATTTTATAACTTTTATTACAGAGAGACCTTCGGCAAATGGAGGTGTGACTGGCCCTGACAGTGATGTTGATGACCCATTGTATTCAACAGTTAAACCTAGGGAGGCTTCTAATCCTGAAGAACTTCAAACTCAAGATGAACAGGGTAAAGAAGACGAAAGTTCTCTTAAATCTGAGAAGAAAAAGTTTAGAAGTCTTTCTAAATCTTTAAACAAGAAGCTGCAAGGAATAGACAATAGAGGCTATGTGGGTAAGGCATAGACATTTTTATTTTTATGTTCAATAAACATGTAACATTAATTTACTTGCATTGAGGTTGTTAACTATTATAAGTTATTGACTTGGTGTCCCTTGTGTTATCTACACAGTTCAAAGTCTGCCGTGCTGAACCCTCGGCTGAATCCCCAAGGATGACCAGTCATGGGTAATCTATCCTGAACCACAAATCTTAGAACATTAACTATTTTCTCTAGTGAAAACTTAGCAGAGGTAAATCTTAGAAAATGTTTGGTGATTCTGCATGGCACAAATGGGAGTACAATGCTTCTCTGTAGCATTAGCAATTAAATTGCTGACCTAATTTTTTATTTAAAAATAAATGCAATTGTCTGCCTATTTACATTAATACCTTATAATACATAATACTGTAGTTGTAAAATATGCTTTTGAAAGATAATAGCTAATTTCACTAATCTTTAACCCCTTTTAAAGCAGGGTTTATTGTGGTTGTGGAATATGGTAAGTAATTACTTAAAGGTGGTCTTCTTTAGGATAACTTCTCTCCTGCAGTGGTGGACAGCATATCTTTTTAGATCACATACCTCCTCTCATTCTTTGTAATTGAGAATTTCTTCTTAAAAATCTTCAGCATCACACTAACTGTTGTTCACAACAAATCTACAATATAGGAGAAAACCTTAAATTATGTTTTGGTCTATCCTGAACCTTTAATATTAAGATGGGACTTGTAAAAATATATGGCTTGTACGAGTCCCTCATTTTGCTTGATGAGATTTTTCCAGACAGTGGTGAATTTACCGACGAGAGGACTAAGCAACCCCCAGATATTTATTTGCATGTGTAGACTACAGTATATTACAATCTTGAAATTAAACAAAAACAGTTTTTAAAGTTTTTTCATGTTTCGTTGAATATTTGGGAAAAATCAATTTATATAACAACTTGCTTGAAGTATGTCAGCAGCAGTCATACAATCAATTGTAAGTCTGTCTCTAATGTTAAAATTTTATTTCCACACATATAGTAGGTGACAGCAGAGGAGCCCACTAAATGCTGTTCCACTTAAGGTCTCTTGTCCTTTAAATCCACTACTGTTTCCAGGTGAATTTTAATCTGTAGCACGGTCTCGATTAGTAAATGAGTTTTTAGAGGAGAATATTATGCATGAATTAACGTCTAGCTTCCTACAATGTGGAAATTTGTTTATTAAAAGCTTAACCCTTAATTTGCTTGTTAAGAGAGTGCAATAGTTTAGGTTGTTTCATAGCTAAAGAAATACGACTGAAGCTAAACAAGTATGACTGAAGCTAAACAAATGTGACTTTTATCAGTATTTATAAATTAAGCCTTCTTCTTAGACTTTTTTTATGCAGTAATGCGCACAAGACCATTCATAATGCATTAGAACGTCATTTATTAAAAATGCTTGAGACCAAGTCATTCGGTATGCAGAATTTTTTCACGTACATGTAATGGATATCACTCAAAAGACATACCTGGATTATACCTGGAAGGTGTTCTGGGGTTCAATGCCCCCACAGCTCAGTCCATGACCAGGCATTGTGGTGGATCAGTGTCTGATCAACCAGGCTGTTAGTGTCAGCCGCATGCAATCCAACATATACACAAACCACAGCCCGGCTGGTCATGTACTGATTTTGGGTGCCTGTCCAGCAACTGTGCAACAATCTTTTCAGTCATTATTACATAACTGCAGCATAATATAAACAGGAGTCCCATCAAACAGTGGGCAAGCCATAGATCTTCTGGAAAGCATTTCTTTTAACACATCAGCCATCTCCCACTGAAGTAAGTAGGGTTACCAAAAAAAAAAAAATAACATCACAGTTCATATGACCCTCTGAACTATAACATCCTCACCCCTCTTTCAGAGTGCAGGTACTGACAATATTTCCCACCTTCAGGACTCAAATCAGGCTGACCATAAAATGTAATAGGGAATAGAAGGTTATCAGGTGTGACCCAAGGAAGGAAAGAGTAGCTCAAATTCCTTTGATCAAGAACCTTTTACCTGTATAAAGGTCTTCTTTCTTCTTTCAATGCACTGGCCACATCCCACCGAAACAGGGTGGCTGAAAAAGAAAAACGAAAGTTTCTCTCTATAAATTTAGTACGTAATGTACATACAGGAGAAGGGGTTATTAGCCCCTTGCTCCTGGCATTTTAGTCGCCTCTTATGACACGCATGGCTTATGGAGAAAGAATTCTGTTCCACCTTCCCATGGAGATAAGAGGAAATAAACAAGAAGAATCAGTAAGAAAAATAAAAACCCAAGGGGTGTGTATATACAGTGGTACCTCGAGTTACGATATTTTTTCGTTCGAGAATGCTGTTCAAGTGCCATTACCAAACGAATTTATCCCCATAAGGAATAATGTAAAATAGACTAGTCCTTTTACACCCCCAAAAATATACCTACAAAAGCATTTAAAAAAATAAACTTACATAAAAGGGCGATTTTGGGGACCATCGTAACTCGAGGTACCACTGTATACAGTGGAACCTCGGTTTTCACATGCCCTAGTTTGTATGTAAAACTTTAGTTATTCTCTATAAAATGTATTTTTTGTTAATATTTTTGGGTGTCTGGAATGGATTAATTGGATTTACATTATTTCTTATGGGAAATATTAACAAAAAATACATTTTATAGAGAATAACAATATGTTTGTACGTGCATGTGTAGTGTGACCTAAGTGTAAGTAGAAGTAGCAAAACCTAAAATCTAAAACCTAAAGTCTTTTTTCTGTCTCATAAAAGACAGAAAAAAGACACCAGCAATCCTACCATCATGTAAAACAAATACTACAGGCTTCCGTTTCACACTCACTTGGCAGTACATACAGTAGTACATACCTCCCTGGGCAGTTGCTGTCCACCAGCCTACTACCTAGGAGCATAAAAGTATCCAATTAATTAAATGAAGTTGCTGCAGAGCCGAGCATTTGGAGCAGCTTCAGAAAGCATATGGCATTTTTGAGTGATGGATTAAATTTAGGCTAATGGATCATGGGCTAGAAACTGTGATTTTTTCCTTTAATTTCTTCCATTAGACAGATTTTTTGATAAAAAAAAACCTGTTCTATTTTTAAAGGGCTGTGAATGAGATTGTTTAAATTATGACAAATAGCATTTTCTACAAGCTATTTATATGGGAGTTTAATAAACCTCAAAATTGCTAGAAAATAAGCTACAGAATTATTATTATTATTACAGTGGACCTTCGCTTATCGGCCGTTCCTGTTATCGGCCGTTCCTGTTATCGGCCGTTCCTGTTATCGGCCAATTCGCTTATAGGCCAGTTTTTTGGCTTCCACTTATCGGCTGTTATTTTGCTTATCGGCAATATGGGACGTGTCAACCAGCCGGCCCAGCCGCTTTGCGCATCAGTTTGGTGTGTCTCTAGGCGCGTGAGGAAGTTTCTGCTCATTCATCCAAACATTTCACTTGTTTTCCATTGTTTTTAGTGTTTTTTTTAGTGCAACTGCGAATTAAGTAACTATATCTCCCAAGAAATTTCCTAGTAAAGTTCCTGTGGTAAAGAAAGTGAGAAACCCAATGGAATTTAAGAAAGAAGTGATTGAAAAATATGAGAGTGGTATGCGGGTGCTAGAACTTGACAGGATGTACAGGAAAAACAAATCAACAATTACATCCATCCTGGCAAAGAAAGAACAAATCAAGGATGCTAATGTTGCCAAAGGAGTAAATGTGCTTACCAAACAAAGGTCACCAATAATGGAAGATATGGAATTAAGTTATTGTTATAGTTATTGTGGATTAAGGAAAAACAATTAGTGGAAGACAGTGTTGTGGAGTCAATTATTTGTGGGAAGGCAAGGCAATTGCATGAGTATCTTGTAAAGAAAATCTCTCAAACCAGCAAAGGCTGGTTTGAGAGATTTAAGAAGTGTAGTGGCATACACAGTGTTGTAAGGCATGGTGAGGCTACAAGTTCTGACAAATGTGCGGCTGAAAAATATGTTCAGGAATTTAAGGGGTACATAGAGGCTGAACAATTCCAACCCCAACAAGTGTTCAATTGTGACGAAACAGGCCTGTTTTGGAAGAAAATGCCAAACAGGACCTACATCATGCAGGAGGAAAAGGCACTTCCAGGACACAAGCCTATGAAAGACAGGCTAACTCTCTTGTGTGGTAATGCTAGTGGGGATTTCAAAGTGAAGCCTTTACTGGTGTATCACTCTGACAATCCCAGAGTGTTCAAGAAAAACAATGTCGTCAAGAATAGATTGTGTGTGATGTGGAAAGCTAATAATAAGGCATGGGTCACAAGGCAAATTTTCAAAGAGTGGGTTAATGATGTGTTTCGCCCAAGTGGGAAAAAATACCTCCTGGAACGTAAATTACCACTCAAGTGCCTCCTGGTACTGGACAATGCTCCTGCACATCCTCCAGACTTGGAAGACCAAGTGTTTAGGGACTTCAGTTTCATCACAGTGAAGTTCTTGCCTCCTAACAACACTCCACTGCACTTCAAAAAACTGTACACCAAAGCAGTGTTTCAAAAGTGCTTTGAAGTGACCTCGGACACTCAGTTGACCCTAAGAGAGTTTTGGAGGAATCACTTCACTATCCTCCATTGTATAAGCCTTATAGATAAGGCTTGGGAGGGAGTGACTTCCAGGACTTTGAACTCTGCTTGGAGAAAATTGTGGCCAGATTGTGTCCAAGAGAGGGATTTTGAAGGGTTTGAGGCTGACCCTAACCCTGACCCTGACCCTGACCCTGCCGACCCTCTGCCGGTTGTGGACTCTATTGTGGCATTGGGGAAGTCCCTGGGGCTGGAGGTGAGTGGTGAGGATATGGAAGAGTTGGTGGAGGACCACAAGGAAGAGCTAACCACTGAAGAGCTGGAAGAGCTTCATCTGCAATGGCATCAGACCACAGTTGAGGAATTTGCTTCAGAAAAGGAGGAGGAAGAGGGAGTGAAGGAGGTGTCTTTTTGAGTGATTAAGGACATTTGTGCAAAGTGGAATGAGATGCAAAGTTTTGTCGAGAAATACCACTCTGACCAAGCTGAAACAAGCCATATCTGCAACATGTTTAGTGACAAAACCTTGTCCCACTTCAGGGAAATCATAAAGAGATTCCAGAAATAGAGCACTCTGGACAGATATGTTGTGCGACAGGGGTCCAGTGACTCTCAAGCTGATCCTAGTGGCATTAAAAGACAAAGAAGGGAAGTAACCCCAAAGAGGGCTTTGCTACCTTAAGTCCTTAAGGAAAGGAGATTCCCCTTCCAAACAATAACTCCTCCCTCTTTCCTCCTCTGTATGTAATACTGATTTAATTGTTAAAATTTTTTTTTTTTGTGAATATTTTTGTCTGGAATGGATTAATTGTATTTACAGTATACATTATTTCTTATGGGGAATATTATTTCGCTTTTAGGCCGACCTTCTGGAACGGATTATTGCCGATAACCGAGGGTCCACTGTATTATTATTATTATCATGGTAATTAACCCTTTCGGTGTCGGTGCTGTACTAGTACGTTTTACGAGCAGGGGTCGGTGCCGTACTAGTACGTTTTACGAGCAGGGGTCGGTGCCGTACTAGTACGTTTTACGAGCAGGGGTCGGTGCCGTACTAGTACGCGTAAATTCTAGCGGCCTCAAATTAAGCGGGAAACGGCTGGTAGGCCTACATATGAAATAATGGGTCTGTGTGGTCAGTGTGCGCAGTATAAAAAAATCCTGCAGCACACACTGTATAATGAGAAAAAAAAACTCCAACCGTTTTTTTTTTTGTTTAAAACAGCGACTTTGCAGTCTATTTTCGTATGGTAGTTATTGATGTATTCTCCTTTTCTTGGTCTCATTTGATAGAATGGAAGATATATTACAGAAATAGAGATGATTTTGATTGGTTTGACAATGACAAGTACCTTGAAATTGAGCTCAAAGTAGCGAAAATGTTCGATTTTAGCCGATGTTCAAGAGTACACAAATCACACCATGTGTCCAATACAAATCAACTGGCGAGTCTAATATTCTTGCACAAGTGCGCTGATATTATTTATACCATTTTTGCAATGATATAGTTGTATACATAACAGTAAATCTTCTATTTTTTGTGAGAATAATAATTCAAAATGGAAAGCAAAAGTAATGTAAGAGGGGCCTGGAGATGTGACTAATGAACAGGGAAGATGTTATTTTAGTGCCAGGAATGTCTGCCTTATTTATTCTGGACCCTATTTTGAAATTGGCATCATTTGAAATTTGTGTGAAATTGGCCAAATTGCCATTTTCTGACCACTATTTTGGGTAGTTGAAATTGGTAAATAGGCGGTTTCTTGTACTCAATCGATAGAAGAAATGGAGTTCTAGCTAAATAGCTATGATTTTAGTGGACTGGAACATTGGAATTGGCCAAAAATAGGGCTCAAAGTGGGCGAAATCGCCGATGCGTAAACATCTTTGAGACCGATAACTTTGTGAGAGCATAATTCCGTTAGTTTTCATTCAAATTTCATACTTTTGGTGTCGTTATGATCGGAAAAAGATTCTCTATCATTTCATGAGAAAAAATTATTTTTTTTTTTCCAAAAAAGTTTCGACCCTGAGAACGTGTTTCCGAGAAGGCCTGTCGACCCCAAAGGGTTAAGAGTAAATATATCATATATTCCAAGCGAGTGTGAAACAGAAGCCTGTTATTGTTTTACATGATGGTAGGATTGCTGGTGTCTTTCTTCTGTCTCATAAACATGCAAGATTTCAGGTACATCTTGCTACTTCTACTTACACTTAGGTCACACTACACATGCATGTAGAAGCCTATACACACCCCTCTGGGTTTTCTTCTATTTTCTTACTAGTTCTTGTTCGTGTTTATTTCCTCATCTCCATGGGGGAAGTGGAACAGAATTCTTCCTCCGTAAGCCATGTGTGTCATAAGAAGTGACTAACATACCGGAAGCAAGGGGCTAGTAACTCCTTCTCCTGAATATACAGTAGTACCCCGAGTTTTGTACAAAGTTCGTTCCAGAAGGCTGTTCGAGTGCCGTTACCGAACGAATTTGTTCCCATAAGGAATAATGTAAATTAGATTAGTCCGTTTCAGACCCCCAAAAATACACTTACAAAAGCACTTACAATAATACACTTACATAATTGTTTGAGTTGTGAGCAGTACAAAACTCGGGGTACCACTGTATACAGTGGTACCCCGAGTTTCGGCCAATTTATTCCCATAAGGAATGATGTAAATTAGATTAGTCCATTTCAGACCCCCAAAAATACACCTATAAAAGCACTTACAATAATAAACTTACATAAAAGGGTGAGTTGGGAGTGTTCGATTTCCGAGGGTCCACTGTACGGTGGTCCCTCGGTTTTCGCCGAAAATTTGTTCCAGAATGCTGCTCAAGTGCCATTACCGAACAAATTTACTTCCTTAAGAAATAATGTCACATAGGTTAGTCTATTTCAGACCACTGTACAGTGGTCCCTCGGTTTTCGTGCATCTCCAAACTCGAACATTTATGTAAGTGTATTTTCGTAAGTGCTGTTGCGAGTGATTTTAAAGCCAGCAGAGGCTGGTTTGAGAGGTTTAAGAAATGT
>WNWK01054953.1:0-11403 GCA_009830355.1 Cherax destructor
AACCATTTCATTAGCCAATTCAATTAGTAAATCAACAACATTGTACAACTATCCTATATCTCTGTTAAAAAAAAATCAAAATTGTAATAATCAAATAGTAATAGTAATAGTTTATTTGGACATGATACAAAAATTACAATGGTTTGTGAGATTACATGAGGTGTACATGCCAAAAGCCCCTAATATGCAGGGCATTTTGGGCAGACTTAAAATTAACTTAAAACTAAATGGTAAGAATTTTTGTAAATAGTTTACAATATGAGTATAGGCGAGTATTTAAGCTATGAAATTTGAATATAGTTTAGACATGACATTTTTGTAACATAGTTTTATACTTATGTCTTCATTATAATTTTAATTAAATCAGATTAAACAAATTAAATCAATAAGTTTGTGTTGCAATATCAAATTATATGGTCATAAGATGAGTTACAAGGAGCACAAGGGTATATAAGGATATACAGTGGTCCCTCGGTTTTCGCCGAAAATTCGTTCCAGAATGCTGCTCAAGTGCCATTACCGAATGAATTTATTTCCTTAAGAAATAATGTCACGTAGGTTAGTCTATTTCAAACCCCCAAAAATACACTTGCAACAGCACTTACGAAAATACACTTACACAAATGTTCGAGTTTAGAGATGCACGAAAACCGAGGGACCACTGTATGAGGTATAAGTTTCAGCATTTGTACTAGATTATATTTGATAAACTATTTTTCTTTGAGCAGTTAAGTATGGGGTTTTGAGGCTAAATGGTAGGAATTATAGTAGACAGTTTACAATAAAAGTATAGATGAGTATTTAAGCTATTATATTTGAACATAAGTTGAACATGACATTTTTGAAACATAGTTTTATAGTTTTGGATCATTTACAGTTTTATATGTCTACATAATAGTATTATTAAATCAGATTAAACAAATTAAATCAATAATTTGTTTTGCAATAAGAGTTTATAAGGTCATTAGATGAGTTACAAGGAGCACATGGGTACATGTGGATGAATTTCTTTATATTAGGTGGTTCATACATTATAAGATATAACATGGCATATACATTATGAGGTACAATGGACCCTCGCTATTCGAACATTCTTCATTCCAGAATGTTGTTCAAGTGCTGTTACCAAACGAATTTATTCCCATAAGGAATGATGTAAATTAGATTAGTTCATTTCAGACCCCCAAAAATACACTTACAATAATAAACATACAATAATAAACTTACATAAAAGGGCGAGTTTGGAGTGTTCGAATAGCGAGGGTCCACTGTATAAGTTTCAACATTTGTACTAGATTATGTTTGATAAATTATTTTTCTTTGGGCAATTTTGTAGGGGGTTCTGAGGCTAGGGGAGTAACACAGTGAATAATGTTATTTTGAGGCAGTGTAGAGTTATTTAATAACTTTGTGGGTAATGTAAAGTAGTGGGTATTTAGTTGTGGGTGAGTAGGTGATTTTTTAACAGAGTTTTGAAGTGATGTACAGACCGGGTTTCTTTGGTAATCATAGGTAATAAATTCCAAATTTTTGGGCCTTTAATGTGCATTGCGTTTTTGCATAGTGTGAGGTGGACGCGGGGAACATCGAAGAGTGATCTGTGCCTTGTGTTATGTTCATGTGTCCTGTTAAGATTTGTTAGAAGAATTTTGAGTTGTGGGTTAATATTTGAGTTTAGTGTTTTATGTATGTAATAGGCACTGTAAAAAGTATGGATGTCTTGTATGGTGAGTAAATTCAGACTTTTGAATATAGGTAGGGCCCCACTTTTCGGCGTTTCGCCTTTCAGCGTTCTGTTCATATGGCGAGTTCAAATTATGACCAAAACTTTTGTATACGGCGAGCGGTCTTTCAGATACGCCGAGCGCCACCCAATTTGTTTACATTTTCCGTGAGCACATATCTCTATTATGTAATAATCACTCTTGGGCACATTAAATGTCCAATTTTATGTCAATATAGACATTTTCATTAATCCATCTATGATATTTTCTTCAAAATTATATAAGAAACACGTTAGGTTAGGTTAGGTTAGGTTAGCATATAAACAGCATGTTTATATGCTATGTAGGTGTGGTTGCCGGGCGGAGGGAAAACATTACGTAATACTAATAATAATCACTCTTGGGCACATTAAATGTCCAATTTTATGTCAATATAGACATTTTCATTAATCCATCTATGATATTTTCTTCAAAATTATATAAGAAACACGTTAGGTTAGGTTAGGTTAGGTTAGCATATAAACAGCATGTTTATATGCTATGTAGGTGTGGTTGCCGGGCGGAGGGAAAACATTACGTAATACTAATAATAATCACTCTTGGGCACATTAAATGTCTTATTTTACGTTAATATGGACATTTTCATTAATCCATCTATAATATTTTCTTCAAAATTAAATAAGAAACACGTTGCTGTTTATATGCTATTTACAGTGGACCCCCGAGTTTCGTAAAAACTTCACTCCTGAAGTCTGCTCAAGTGCCATTACCGAACGAATTTACTCCCTTAAGGAAAAATTTCACGTAGGTTAGTCTATTTCAGACCCCCAAAAATACTTTTCCACAAGCACTTACAATATTATACTTACATAAATGTACGATTTCCGGGGTTTACGAAACTCGGGGGTCCACTGTATATGCTATGGTGTTGGCGGGCGGAGGGAAAACATTACGTAATACTAATAATAATCATTCTTGGGGACATTAAATGTCTTATTTTATGTTAATATAGACATTTTCATTAATCCATCTATGATATTTTCTTCAAAATTATATAAGAAACACGTTACAAAGCATATAAACATGCTGTTTATATGCTAGGGTGTTGCCGGGCGGAGGGAAAACATTACGTAATACTAATACAGTAGGGCCCCACTTATACGGCAGGTTAGGTTCCAGGCTAGTGCCTTAAAGCAGACATCGCCGAAAAGCAGAACGCCATTTTTTTCCACTTCTAAATGCATATAAATACCAGACAACAAGCTTACATTAACTTATGTTAAGTTAGCAATAGCACTAGGCATTAAAAAACACAATAAAAAGTAAGATACACACAGAGTACACTTATTACTTACCTTAAAGTATTAACATTGGCTTAAAAATAGTCTGTGAACCAATTTATGAAAAGATCAGTAGTCATCCAAGCTTTTGAATTGGATTTATAATAAACAGGGAGGCTACCTTTTGCATAGTTCTTTAGGGCCCTAGGATTCTCTGAGTGATATATTATCATAGGTTTTAACTTGCAATCCCCAGCAGCACTAGCTCCTAGCAAGAGTGTTAGTTGAAGACTCAGATGAGTCAAAGGGATGTTAGGAAGCATTTCTTCAGCCATAGAGTAGTCAGGAAGTGTAATAGTCTGGCAAGTGATGTAGTGGAGGCAGGAACCATACATAGCTTTAAGACGAGGTATGATAAAGATCATGGAGCAGGGAGAGAGAGGACCTAGTAGCGGTCAGTGAAGAGGCGGGGCCAGGAGCTAAGTCTCAACCCCTGCAACCTCAATTAGGTGAGTACACTCTTGGGTTATCCTGGGTTCTCTACACATAGGCTGCTATATGTAACTGTATTTGATGGCTATCTCAGCGATCAACATATACCTTGTTAGTAAGTTCATTCAGGTATGCACAAATACAGTTACATAGATTATCATACATAGCAAATATGCGTAGACAACCCAGGATAACCCAAAAAAGTCAGTTCACTGAGTTTAATCATTTCTAACTTGGCACTTAAAGTAAGAGGCTTACGACTCCTCTTTTTATCACAACTAAGCTTAGACGCCATAGTCAATGAGAGCCAACTAGTAAACGAAAGAGTAAACGAGAGAGAGTACGAGATACGGAGTTTAGACAAGGTAAAAAAACAAACTGAACAGGTAGTGGGCGATCACTCGGTCAGGCGAAATGAATGCGATTAATACATGTCCACTTTTAGTTCATTCACATACGTTTGTAAGAGTTTGAGACTTTTACCTCAAAATAATTTTTTTATTATAATAATAATTACCTCACAATACAAATACTCTTACATTGTGTACAAGTTAGTACAAAATAAACAAACAGCAACACTCCCATTCTCATGCAACACACTATTTTTAGAGTTAATGATAGTATTACCATTATTATTATCATAATAAAAGAAGTGCTAAACCCACAAGGGTCGTGAATAACTATATATAGAGTGAAGGCATATGAAAGGAATATTTTTCTACAGTTATCCCTCAATGTTTGACTAGAGAAAACGTAATTCTTCCGACTTCTACAAAGTCGTTTGGTAAACAAATATCATATTTGTCAATTTTTATTCTGTGGGTGTATGTATCATGTTTATATGCTATGTAACGCGTTTTTTTAAATTATTTTGAAGAAAATATCATAGATGAATTAATGAAAATGTCTATATTAACGTAAAATAAGACATTTAATGTGCCCAAGAGTGATTATTATTAATATTACTTAATGTTTTCCCTCCGCCCGGCAACACCATAGCATATAAACAGCATGTTTATATGCTTTGTAACGTGTTTCTTTTATAATTTTGAAGAAAATATCATAGATGGATTAATGAAAATGTCTATATTAACGTAAAAAAAGACATTTAATGTGCGCAAGAGTGATTATTATTAGTATTACGTAATGTTTTCCCTCCGCCCGGCAACCACACCTACATAGCATATAAACAGCATGTTTATATGCTATGTAACGTGTTTCTCATATAATTTTGAAGAATATATCATAGATGGATTAATGAAAATGTCTATATTGACGTAAAATTGGACATTTAATGTGCGCAAGAGTGATGATTACATAATAGAGAGATGTGCTCACGGAAAATGTAAACAAACCGGGTGGCGCGCGCCGTATCTGAAAGACGCTCGCTGTATACAAAAGTTTTGGTCATAATTTGAACTCGCCGTATGAACGGAACGCCGAAAGACAAAACGCCGAAAAGCGGGGCCCTACTGTAATAATCATTCTTGGGCACATTAAATGTCTTATTTTATGTTAATATTGACATTTTCATTAATTCATCTATGATATTTTCTTCAAAATTATTTAAAAAACACGTTACATAGCATATAAACATGATACATACACCCACAGAATAAAAATTGACAAATATGAGATTTGTTTACCAAGCGACTTTGTAGAAGTGTAGGAAGAATTACGTTTTCTCTAGTCAAACACTGAGGGATAACTGTAGAAAAATATTCCTTTCATATTCCTTCACTCTAGATATTCACTACACTTGTGGGTTTAGCACTTCTTTTTTATTATGACAATAATAATAATACTATCATGAACTCTAAAAATATAATGTGTTGCATGAGAATGGGAGTGTTGCTGTTTGTTTATTTTGTACTAATTTGTACAACTTGTACACAATGTAAGAGTATTTGTATTGTGAGGTAATTATTATTATTTGTGAGGTAATTATTATTATTATTTTGAGGTAAAAGTTTCACAAACTCTTACAACCGTATGTGAATGAACTAAAAGTGGACATGTATTAATCGCATTCATTTCGCCTGACCGAGTGATCGCCCACTACCTGTTCTTTGAGCAAACATTATGATGACCTCACAGCACTACTCCAATCCCTACAGACCAACATATCAATCATCACACTCACTGAGACATGGCTAAAACCTAGTATTACAGATGTCTATGCCATCCCAGGTTACACAGCCATAAACAACTGTAGAACTGATCAACTCAGATCAACTTGAATGTATCAATAACTCCTGCACAAGTGATGAGCATGGAGAATATATTGTAGCAAAATTTAAATCAAAAGACCTGTAAAAAACCCTCAGTGATAAACATCTACAGACTACCACAGTCAAACATTCACCATTTTAGTGAAAAATTAGGAAACCTGAAAACTGATGCACACATGAACAAAGACCATTTGCTGCTCACAGGAGATTTCAATATAAATCTCCTACATGACCAGGACCCACAGGTGACAGAAGTCACAAACGCTATGAACAACTGCTTATTACTACCAACAATATCAAAACCTACAAGAATCTCTGAGACGAGTATCTCATTATTAGACCACATCTGGACTAACACTGTATCCCCTCTGAAATCAGGCATAATCACAGACAACACCACAGACCACTACCCTACATTTCTCATAACCAACCTAGGTAATTTGCCCCAAGATATTTCAAAAGTTACCTTCAGACTACATAACGAGTCAGCTGTTAATAACTTTATAACAGCTATGATTGACATCGACTGGAATAATGAGATAGAATCATATTCAGATACTAATGAATGCATCAATAATTTCCACCTCTATAACAAACATTGCCCTAAAAAAAAAAAAACAGATCACAGAAAAGTGACTCAACAATCCCTGGCTAACACCCAGCATCCTTAAATCCATTAACAAAAGGCACCAATATGAAAAACAATACAGAAGGGGTCTAATAACCAGAGAACAATCCAAGCGCTACTCATCTATCCTTACCAGCCTGATAAGAAGGTCAAAAAAATTATATTATGAGAACAGATTACATAACATAAAAGGTGATATGAAAAAGACCTGGAAAACCCTATCTGCAATTCTAGGAAATAAAAAGATATCCAAGAACAATACCATCAAATTATCAAATACAGATGAACCCCTACTCTCACCAACTGAGACAGCAAACAGGCTAAATGTTTTCTTCTCCACCATAGGAAAGAATCTAGAGAGTAAAATCCCAAGCTCTAACACACGTCCAACTGACTACCTCGCCAATACCTACCCTAATACGCTATTCCTAGCTCCTACCAACCCAACAGAAGTCTCGCTCATAATCAACACCCTTAAAAACAAGGCAGGAGACATAATTAGCCTACCACCTTTTATGTACAAAAAAGCTTCACATGTACTGTCACCAATTATTGCAACACTCTTCAATAAATCCACTGAAACCTTTACATTCCCATCAATTCTCAAAATAGCAAGGGTCACCCCGATCCATAAAGGTGGTGATCAAACAGACTTGAATAATTATAGACCAATATCTAATTTACCACCTAGGTAGTAGGTTTGTAGACAGCAGCCGCCCAGGGAGGTACTACCGTCCTGCCAAGTGCATGTAAAACGAAAGCCTGTAATTGTTTTACATGATGGTAGGATTGCTGGTGTCCTTTTTCTGTCTCATAAACATGCAAGATTTCAGGTATGTCTTGTTACTTCTACTTATACTTAGGTCACACTACACATTCATGTACACGCATATATATATACACATCCCTCTGGGTTTTCTTCTATTTTCTTACTAGTTCTTGTTCTTATTTCCTCTTATCTCCATGGGGAAGTGGAACAGAATTCTTCCTCCGTAAGCCACGCGTGTCGTAAGAGGCGACTAAAATGCCGGGAGCAAGGGGCTAGTAACCCCTTTTCCTGTATATATTACTAAATGTAAAAGGAGAAACTTTCGTTTTTCCTTTTGGGCCACCCTGCCTCGGTGGGAAACGGCCAACGTGTTGAAAGAAAGAAAGAATCTAATTTACCCCTGCTCTCAAAAATCGTTGAAAAATTAATTCATAAACAGATATATTCCTACCTCATCTCACACAACGTACTCAACCCCAGTCAGTTTGGATTCAGGACCAACAAAACCACAAATGATGCCATTATACACGCTAGAGTTAATATACACCGCACTTGAGAAGAAAGAGGTTCCACTGGGTATCTTCATTGATCTACGCAAAGCTTTTGATACAGTCGATCATGATTTACTGCTCACAAAGCTAGCACACTATGGTATAAGAGGGCACTCGCTCAACTACATAAAGTCATACCTCAGTAACAGAAGCCAATACGTGAACACAAATAGAGCTAACTCTTCAACAAAAAGTACAGTCGGAGTCCCTCAAGGAAGTGTACTGGGTCCAATCTTATTCCTCATTTACATCAATGACCTACCTAATGCATCACAACTACTCAAACCCATATTATTTGAAGATGACACAACATATGTCTTCTCTCACGCAAATCCAGTCATACTGGCCAATACTGTTAATGCCGAATTACAGAAAATATCAACATGGATGACGACTAATAAACTTACTCTAAATACTGACAAGACCTACTTTATACAGTTTGGAAACAGAGTTACAAATGTTCCACTTAATATAACACTCAACGGTTCACCCATCACAAGACTCACAGAGGGAAAATTCCTAGGAATCCACACTGACAGTAGCCTTAAATTCCAAACACACATACAACAAATTTCCAAGAAAATCTCAAAGACAGTAGGCATATTATCTAAGATACGATACTATGTGCCTCAATCAGCTCTCCTTGCACTATATCACTCGCTCATCTACCCATAACTCACTTATGGAATCTGTGCATGGGGATCAACAACATTAAATCACCTTAGACCACTCATAACCCAGCAAAAGGCTGCTGTCAGAATGATAACAAATTCTCACTCTAGACAGCATACTCCACCAATATTCAAAAGTCTGCCCGCTCTGCGCTTGCGCGCCTCCTCCCAGGACGCCAGTACAGCATTGTTTACACTTGAGTGAACAATACCCAGCGTGCTTTTTCAAACATTCACAATACATTTGGTGTCTTTTTTGGTGGTTTAGTGATTGTCACTGTGAAATAAGTCACCATGGGTCCAAAGAAGCTTCCTAGTGGCACCCCTGTGGTAAAGAGAGTGAGGAACACCATCGAACTGAAGAAAGAGATTGTTGAAAAATATGAGAGTGGCGTACGTGTGGGTGAGCTTGCCAGGATGTACGGAAAAAACAATCTACTATCACCACTATCCTGGCAAAGAGAAAAGAAATCAAGGAAGCTAATGTTGCAAAAGGGGTTGATATGTTTACGAAGCAAAGATCGAAAACAGTGGATGAGGTTGAGAAGTTATTGCTGGTGTGGATAAATAAAAAACAGATAGCGGGTGATAGTATTTCCACGGCAATAATTTGTGAAAAGGCAAGGCAGTTGCACGCAGATCTTGTCAAGACAATGCCTGGAACCAGTGCTGATGCGAGTGATTTTAAAGCCAGCAGAGGCTGGTTTGAGAGGTTTAAGAAACGTAGTGCCATACACAGTGTTGTGAGGGATGGTGAGGCAGCCAGCTCAGACAAACGTGCAGCTGAAAAATTTGTGCAGGAATTCAAGGGGTTCATAGACACTGAAAAATTTGAACCCCAAAAAGTGTTTAATTGTGATGAAACAGGCCTCTTTTCAAAGAAAATGCCAAAGAGAACCTTCATTCCTCAGGAGGAAAAGGCACTGCCAGGACACAAGCCTATGAAACACAGGCTAACTCTCATGTTATGTGCCAATGCCAATGGTGATTTTAAAGTGAAGCCTTTACTGGTGTATCACTCAGAAAATACCAGAGCCTTCAAGAAACACAATGTTAACAGGAATAATTTGTGTGTGCATTGGAAGGCTAACACTAATGCATGGGTCACTAAGGACTTTTTTGTGGAATGGTTGACTGCAGTGTTTGGCCCTAGTGTGAAGAAATACCTCCTGGAAAAGAAATTGCCACTCAAGTGCATCCTGGTACTGGACAATGCTTCTGCTCATCCTCACAATTTAGATGACTTTTTGTCTGATAAGTTTAGTTTCATCACAGTGAAGTTCTTGCCTCCTAACACCACTCCTCTCATCCAGCCCATGGACCAGCAGGTCATTTCCAACTTCAAGAAACTGTACACCAAAGCATTGTTTCAAAGGTGCTTTGATGTAACCTCAGCCTCTGCATTGACCCTAAGAGAGTTCTAGAAAGATCACTTCAATATCGTGCATTGCATAGGCCTTATAGGTAATGCTTGGGAGGGAGTGACTTCCAGGACTTTGAACTCTGCTTGTAGACCACTGTGGCCAGATTGTGTTGAAAAGAGGGATTTTGAAGGATTTGAGGCTGACCCTGACGACCCTGTGCCTGTTGTGGAAGATATTGTGGCATTGGGGAACAGCCTGGGGTTGGAGGTGAGTGGTGAGGATGTGGAAGAGTTAGTGGAGGACCACAGGGTAGAGCTAACAACTGAAGAGCTGCAAGAGCTGGAAGTGGAACAGCATGAGACCAGAGCTGAGGTTATTGCTTCACAGGAGGAGAAAGAGGGATTGAAGGAGGTGCCTTCCTGGAGTTTACCTGGAGAGAATTCCAGGGGTCAACGCCCCTGCAGCCCGGTTTGTGACCAGGCCTCATGTTGGACCAGAGCCTGATCAACCAGGCTGTTACTGCTGGCCGCACGCAGTCCAACGTACGAACCACAGCCTGGCTGGTCAGGTACCGACTTTAGGTGCCTGTCCAGTGCCTGCTTGAAGACAGCCAGGGGTTTGTTGTTAATCCCCCTTATGTATGCTGGGAGGCAGTTGAACAATCTTGGGCCCCTGACACTTATTGTGTTGTCCCTCAACTTGCTAGTGGCACCCCTGCTTTTCATTGGGGGGATGTTACATCGTCTGCCGAGTCTTTTGCTTTCGTAGGGAGTGATTCTCGTGTGCAAGTTTGGTACTAATCCCTCGAGAATTTTCTACGTGTATATAATAATGTTTCTCTCCCGCCTGCGTTCTAGAGAGTACAGGTTTAGAAACTTCAAACGTCCCCAGTAATTGAGGTGGTTTATCGCAGTTATGCGTGCCATGAAGGTTCTCTGCAAATTTTCAAGGTCAGCAATTTCACATGCCTTGAAAGGTGCAGTTAGTGTGCAGCAATATTCCAGCCTAGATAGAACAAGCGATCTGTAAAGTGTAAACATGGGCTTGGCATCCCTGGTTTTGAAGGTTCTCATTATCCATCCTGTCATTTTTCTAGCAGATGCGATTGCTACGGTGTTATGGTCCTTGAAGGTGAGATCCTCTGACATGATCACTCCCAGGTCTTTGACATTAGTTTTTCGCTCGATTGTGTGGTTGGAATTAGTTTTGTACTCCGATGAGATTTTAATTTCCACACGCTTTCCGTATCTGAGTAATTGAAATTTCTCATCATTGAACTTCATATTGTTTTCTGCAGCCCATTTAAAGATTTGGTTTATGTCTGCTTGGAGTCTAGCAGTGTCTTCAACGGTGGACACTGTCATACAGATTCGGGTGTCATCTGCAAAGGAAGACACGGCACTGTGGCTTATATCCCTGTCTATGTCCGATATGAGGATGAGGAACAGGATGGGAGTGAGTACTGTGCCTTGTGGAACAGAGCTTTTCACATTAGCTACCTCAGACTTTACTCTATTGACTACTACTCTTTGTGTTCTACTTGTTAGGAAATTATAGATCCATCTACCAACTTTTCCTGTTATTCCTTTATCACGCATTTTGTGTGCTATTACACCATGGTCACACTTGTCAAAGGCTTTTGCAAAGTCTGTGTATATAACATCTGCATTCTGTTTGTCTTCTAGAGCATCTA
>WNWK01054954.1:0-11403 GCA_009830355.1 Cherax destructor
CCCCCTATTCTCTGAAAATTTACAATCTTGGACATGTCTTCTTTGCCTATTTCTGTTATGATGTTCTCAATCTCCTTTCTTTCTGCCTGCCGTCTTTCAGTGTGTGTCCTTCCCTCGCCCTCCTGGAGCCCATGAATAAACACTGACTTTGCCCTCTCCTCCTCCCATTGCCTTTCCCTCTGTGACTTGTTCCTGTCTGTACATGGCCATTTTTTCCCTTATTTTTTCCTGTAGCTCTTGGTGGCATGGTCGTGCCTCTGCATTTGACCTATCCCCCTCTCCACCTGCACCCAGCTGCTCTTCCCCTTCACTCCTTGGCCCTGCTTGGTAGACTGATAGGGCCTTAGCATAAGTTATACTGTATCTCCTTCCTTCCCGTTGGGCCCCTCGTTCAGAAGGGGTGTACCAGCTTCAGATGCTATGTCTTTTCTGGTCAATACCCATGTAACCTGCTTCAGCCTGTTTACCTCATATTCTAGGACCCTTATCCTGGCTACTGCAGCTTCGACTTGTGACTCCCAATTCTTCTTCTCCTCCTCCAACCTCTTTTCCAATTTCACAGAAAGCTCTGTCTCCATTTTTGCAGAAAGCACTCCTAGTTTTCTCTCCCACTCTTGTTCCATCCTTTTGCACTGCTCTTCCATCTATTCCTTACCAGAACCATTCTCCTCTGATCCCTGGATGTGTGTGTGTACTCACCTAATTGTGGTTGCAGGGATTAAGTCATAGCTCCTGGCCCCACCTCTTCACTGGTTGCTACTAGGTCACACTTCCTGCTCCATGAGCTTTACCAAACATTCCCAATTCAAAAAGATGCTAAAAAACCACCACCTCACCCAAACCTAAATGCTCAATACCAAACATTCCCAACAAAGTAGAATAATCACTTAAATGTAAAAACCTGTTATGAATAATACATACATTGAAATGTTCAACTTATATTCAAACTTTATAACATAGATACACAATTATACTTATTATATACATTATCAACCATAATTTTTTACCATGTAGTCTAAGTAGTCCTAAGAATGCCCGCAATGCGCAGCATATTAGGGGCTTTTGGCATGTACATCTCTTTTATAGCTATGTATCATGTAAACCCAACAATGTATCTTTGTACCATGTCTAAATAAAGTATTATTATTATTATTGTTGTTATTATTATTATTAATATTATTTATCATACCTCTTCTTAAAGCTATGTATGGATCCTACTTCCACTACATCACTTCCCAGACTATTCCACTTCCTGACAACTCTGTGACTGAAGAAATACTTCTTAACAGCCCTGTAAAAAGAAGAGCAGATGATAGTGGGAGAGGCATTGTCAAGAAATTTTACTGAAAATAAGAAATTTTTTTGGAGTGAGATAAACAAGAAAGCCTAGGGAACAAATAGATTTGTCAGTTAAAAACAGAGTAGGGGAGTTAGTAGATGAAGAGCTGGAGGTACTGAGTAGATGGCGGGAATATTTTGAGAAACTTTTAAATGTCGCTGAAGAAAGGGAGGTGGTAATTTCATGCACTGGCCAGGGAGGTATAACTTCTTTTAGGAGTGAAGAAGAGCAGGATGTGAGTGTGGGGGAGGTGCGTGAGGCATTATGTAGAATGAAAGTGGGTAAAGCAGCTGGAACTGATGGGATCATGCCAGAAATTATAAAAGCAGGGGAGGATATAGTGTTGAAGTGGTTGGTATTTTTTTTTAATAAATGTATGAAAGAGGGGAAGTTACCCAGAGATTGGCAGGGAAGGGGGACAAAAGAGATTGTAAAAATTATAGGGGAATAAGTTTACTGAGTATACCAGGTGAAGTGTATGGTAGGGTTATTATTGAAAGAATTAGAGGAAAGACAGAGAGTAGGATTGCAGATGAGCAAGGAGGCTTTAGAGTGGGAAGAGGATGTGTAGATCAAGTGTTTACATTGAAGCATATATGTGAACAGTATTTAGATAAAGGTATGGAAGTTTCCATTGCATTTATGGATTTAGGAAATGCATATGACATTCCCCGTGTCCGACTAAATCTATACAAAAAATCAATGCGCATAAAAGGGCCTAAAATATGGAACTCCCTGCCTGAAAACTCTAGAACTGCAGACAAACCTCCATTTTCAAAAGCACCGTTAAAAAACATCTTATTTCACTTACGCACCCAACCAGTAGCTAATCACATGAAAACTACTTAATCGTGCACATATCCACAGCAAAATACACTTATTGATATCTGTGATTGCCCTTAATTTGCACATGACTAACCAAAATTCTAATACAACTATTGCTTCATAATTCTTAAGCTAGTCATAAATTTGCCTAAGACACTCCAATATAGAAACAGTTTTATGCCAATACATCACCTTACCATTAATATATAAACTAATTGTTAAATTCTTAAATGTTTGAATCTCAGTACCTCAATTTTGTAAACCTAGTTAATCACTTCAATTACCTAACCTTAATATCAGTACAGTGGTCCCTCGGTTTTCACCGAAAATTCGTTCCAGAATGCTGCTCAAGTGCCATTACCGAACGAATTTACTTCCTTAAGAAATAATGTCACGTAGGTTAGTCTATTTCAGACCCCCAAAAATACACTTGCAACAGCACTTACGAAAATACACTTACATAAATGTTAGAGTTTGGAGATGCACGAAAACCGAGGGATCACTGTATAATCATTGTGTCACTATTGAGTAAGACCTATCATAAGACTGCTTGAAAAGCCTAAGCATACCTAGGCATATTATTGGCCATCTTGTAATATCTACTTCATAAAATGTATACAGTGTAAATAATATAAGTACACCCCACTTTGTAATATTACCAGAAATAAAGTTGAATTTGAATAGGGGAGCAATGTGGAAGATGTTGCATGTACACTGTATATGGAATAGGTAGTAAGTTACTAAATGCTGTAAAGAGTTTTTATGAGGATAGCGAGGCTCAGGTTAAGGTGTGTAGGAGAGAGGGAGATTACTTCCCGGTAAAAGTAGGTCTTAGACAGGGATGTGTAATGTCACCATGGTTGTTTAATATATATTATAGATGGGGTTGTAAAAGAAATAAATGCTAGGGTGTTGGGGAGAAAGGTGGGATTAAATTATGGGGAATCAAATACAAAATGGGAGTTGACACAGTTACTTTTTGCTGATGATACTGTGCTTATGGGAGATTCTAAAGAAAAACTGCAAAGGTTAGTGGACGAGTTTGGGAGGGTGTGTAAAGGTAGAAAGTTGAAAGTGAACATAGATAAGAGTAAGGTGATGAGGGTATCAAACGATTTAGATAAAGAAAAATTGGATATCACATTGGAGAAAGGGAGTATGGAAGAAGTGAATGTTTTCAGATATTTGGGAGTTGACATGTTGGCGGATGGGTTTATGAAGAATGAGGTTAACCATAGAATTGATGAAGGAAAAAAGGTGAGTGGTGCGTTGAGGTATCTGTGGAGATAAAAAAACGTTATCCATGGAGGCAAAGAAGGGAATGTATGAAAGTATAGTGGTACTAACAATCTTACAGTGGAACCCCGACTAACGAACGCTCCATATAGCGAACAAATCGTGTAACGAACGCTTTTTTCGCAAAATATTTTTCTCATGTAGTGAACATTTACTCGTGTAGCGAACCGTACCAGACCTGTCCGCCTGCCCCGCACAAGCGCGGTGAGGCAGACAGGACGCCAGTCAATCGTTGTTTACACTTGAGAGAACATTACCCAGCGCGCTCTTTCAAACATTCACAATACTTTTTGTTGTGTTTATTGCTAGTTCAATGATTGTTACTGTGAAATAAGTCACCATGGGTCCAAAGAAGCTTCACAAGTCGATAAAGGCTATAGCACCAGCCAGTGATAAAGTGTAGCAATGGAAATAAGTCACTCTGTCTTGACTTTTTTGGGTTATCCTAGGTTTTCATCACATATGCTGCTATGTATGATAATCTATGTATAACTGGATTTGTGTATACCTGAATAAACTTACTTAATTAAGTAAGTTAAGCGATTAATCGATAGAAAATGACGACACAAAACTTAACTTCTACAATGTTGTTTGAGATTATAGGGACACTGAGAAGAGCACCATCCTCTGCCACCATCTCCTCCTTATACCCAACAACAACAACAACACACTCCACCAGTCTTATACCCAACAATAACACCAACACACACTCCACCAGTCCTTCCAGATTTGTAATGACATGTTTTATTCATTCTAGAGTTTATATCATGTTTCTATGTTATTAATATTGTTTTTTTTTATTATTAACACATCGGCCGATTCCCACCAAGGCAGGGTGGCCCGAAAAAGAAAAACTTTCATCATCATTCACTCCATTACTGTCTTGCCAGAGGGGTGCTTTACACTACAGTTATAAAACTGCAACATTAACACCCCTCCTTCAGAGTGCAGACACTGTACTTCCCATCTCCAGGACTCAAGTCCGGCCTACCGGTTTCCCTGAATCCCTTCATAAATGTTATTTTGCTCACACTCCAACAGCACGTCAAGTATTAAAAACCATTTGTCTCCATTCACTCCTATCAAATACCCTCACACATGCTTGCTGGAAGTCCAAGCCCCTTGCACACAAAACCTCTTTTACCCCCCCTCCCTCCAACCTTTCCTAGGCCGACCCCTACCACGCCTTCCCTCCACTACAGATTTATACACTCTCGAAGTCATTCTGTCTCGATCCATTCTCTCTACAAGTCCGAACCACCTCAACAACCCCTCCTCAGCTCTCTGGATAATAGTTTTGGTAATCCCGCACCTCCTAATTTCCAAACTCCGAATTCTCTGCATTATATTCACACCACACATTGACCTCAGACATGACATCTCCACTGCCTCCAGCCTTCTCCTCATTGCGACATTCATCACCCATGCTTCACACCCATATAAGAGTGTTGGTATAACTATACTCTCATACATTTCCCTCTTTACTTCCATGGACAAAGTTCTTTGTCTCCACAGACTCCGAAGTGCTCCACTCACCCTTTTCCCCTGATCAATTCTATGATTCACCTCATCCTCCATAGACCCATCTGCTGACATGTCCACTCCCAAATATCTGAATACATTCACCTCCTCTATACAGTGGACCCTCGGTTAGCGAATACCCCGGAAATCGTGCAATTATGTAAGTATAATTTTGTAAGTTCTTGTGGAAGTGTATTTGTGGGGGTCTGAAATAGACTAACCTACGTGAAATTTTTCCTTAAGGGAGTAAATTCGTTCGGTAATGGCACTTGAGCAGACTTCAGGAGTGAAGTTTTTACGAAACTCGGGGGTCCACTGTACTCTCTCCCTCCAATCTGATATCCAATCTTTCGTCACCTAATCTTTTTAATATCCTCATCACCTTACTCTTTCCTATATTCACTTTCAATTTTCTTCTTTTACACACCCTACCAAATTCATCCACCAACCTCTGCAACTTCTCTTCAGAATCTCCCAAAAGCACAGTGTCATGAGCAAAAAGCAACTGTGAAAACTCCCACTTTGTATTTGATTCTTTATCTTTTAACCCCACACCTCTTGCCAAGACCTTCGCATTCACTTCTCTTACAACCCCATCTATAAATATATTGAACAACCACGGTGACATCACACATCCTTATCTAAGGCCCACTTTTACTGGGAAATAGTCCCCCTCCCTCCTACACACACTAATCTGAGCCTCACTATCCTCATAAAAACACTTCACTGTTTTCAGTAACCTACCTCCTATTCCATACACCTGCAACATCTGCCACATTGCCCTCCTATCCACCCTATCATATGCCTTTTCCAAATCCATAAATGCCACAAAAACCTCTTTACCCTTATCCAAATACTGTTCACCTATATGTTTCACTGTAAACACTTGGTCTACACACCCCCTACCTTTCCTAAAGCCCCCTTGTTCATCTGCTATCCTGCTTTCTGTCTTACTCTTAATTCTTTCAATAATAACTCTACCATACACTTTACCAGGTACACTCAACAGACTAATTCCCTATAATTTTTGCACTCTCTTTGTCCCCTTTGCCTTTATACAAAGGAACAATACATGCTCTCTGCCAATCACTAGGTACCTTACCCTCTTCCATACATTTATTAAATAATAGCACCAACCACTCCAAAACTATATCCCCACCTGCTTTTAACATTTCTATCTTTATCCCATCAATCCCAGCTGCCTTACCCCCTTTCATTCTACCCACTGCCTCACGAACTTCCCCCACACTCACAACTGGCTCTTCCACACTCCTACAAGATGTTATTCCTCCTTGCCCTATACACGAAATCACAGCTTCCCTGTCTTCATCAACATTTAACAACTCCTCAAAATATTCTCTCCATCTTCCCGATACCTCTGACTCTCCATTTAATATTGTTTATTATGTCATATTAGATGAATTGTGCTAGATAAATAAGCTGTAGAGTTAATATTATTGTCATATTGATGGACTATTTTGTCCTCTCTCCAAACAAATTCTCTCATATGCCAACAAAAGTCTTCAATAAAGGTAAAACTTATTTGACTGTTCATTTGTCCATTATAATTAGTGCTTTATATTTATTTCTCATTGTTTTCTGTATGTAAAACTATAGAGGGTTTATATTAGAATGTAGAGTTCTATGTACAGTGGACCCCCGAGTTTCGTAAAAACTTCACTCCTGAAGTCTGCTCAAGCACCATTACCGAACGAATTTACTCCCTTAAGGAAAAATGTCACGTAGGTTAGTCTATTTCAGACCCCCAAAAATACTTTTCCACAAGCACTTACAATATTATACTTACATAAATGTACGATTTCCGGGGTTTACGAAACTCGGGGGTCCACTGTATGTAGTAGGCACAATTATAAGTGTGAATGTTCTTTATGGTGAGTAGTTTTAGGCTTTTGAATATTGGTGGAGTATGCTGTCTAGAGTGGGAATTTATCATTCTGACTGCAGCCTTTTGCTGGGTTATGAGTGGTCTAAAGTGATTTAATGTTGTAGATCCCCATGCACAGATTCCATAAGTGAGATAAGGGTAGATGAGTGAGTGGTATAGTGCAAGGAGAGCTGGTTGAGGTACATAGCATATCTTAGATAATATGCCTACTGTCTTTGAGATTTTCTTGGAAATTTGTTGTATATGTGTTTGGAATTTAAGGCTGCTGTCATTGTGTATACGTACCTAGGAATTTTCCCTCTGTGAGTCTTGTGGTGGGTGAACCGTTTAGTGTTATGTTTAGTGGAACATTTTTACCTCTGTTTCCAAACTGTATAAAGTAGGTCTTGTCAGTATTTAGAGTCAGTTTATTGGTCGTCATCCATGTTGATATTTTCTGTAATTCTGCATTAACAGTATTGGCCAGTATGACTGGATTAAGGTGAGAGAAAACATATGTTGTGTCATCTGCAAATAAAATGGGTTCGAGTAGTTAAGATGCATTAGGTAGGTCATTGATGTAAATGAGAAATAAGAGTGGACCCAGGACACTTCCTTGAGGGACTCCGACTGTATTTTGTTGTGTTGAAGAGTTCGCTCCATTAGTATACACATATTGGCTTCTGTTACTGAGGTAAGACTTTATGTAGTTGAGCGAGTGCCCTCTTATACCGTAGTGTGCTAGTTTTGTAAGCAGTAAATCACGATCGACTGTATCAAATGCTTTTCGTAGATCAATGAAGATTTCCAGTGGAACTTCTTTCTTCTCAAGTGCGGTGTATATTAACTAGCATGTGTATAATGGCATCATTTGTGTTTTTGTTGGTCCTGAATCCGAACTGACTGGGGTTGAGTACATTGTGTGAGATGAGATAGGAATAGATCTGCCTATGAATTAATTTTTCAAAGATTTTTGAGAGCAGTGGTAAATTAGATATTGATCTACAATTATTTAAGTCTGTTTGATCACCTCCTTTATGGATCGGGGTGACCCTTGCTGTTTTGAGAATTGATGGGAATGTGGAGGTTTCGATGGATTTATTGAAGAGTGTTGCAATAATTGGTGACAGTACCTGTGAAGCTTTTTTGTACATAAAAGATGGTAGGCTATTTATGTCTCCTGCCTTGTTTTTAAGGGTGTTGATTATGAGTGAGACTTCTATTGGGTTGGTAGGAGCTAGGAATAGTGTATCAGGGTAGGTGTTGGTGAGGTAGTCTGTTGGACGTGTGTTCGTGCTTGGGATTTTACTCGCTAGATTCTTTCCTATGGTGGAGAAGAAAACATTAAGTCTGTTTGCTGTCTCAGTTGGTGAGAGTAGGGGTTTATCTGTTTTTGATAATTTGATGGTATTGTTCTTGGATATCTTTTTTTTTTTTTTTTATTATTTTTTATTAACACATCGGCCGATTCCCACCAAGGCAGGGTGGCCCGAAAAAGAAAAACTTTCATCATCATTCACTCCATCACTGTCTTGCCAGAGGGGTGCTTTACACTACAGTTATAAAACTGCAACATTAACACTCCTCCTTCAGAGTGCCGGCACTGTACTTCCCATCTCCAGAACTCAAGTCCGGCCTGCCGGTTTCCCTGAATCCCTTCATAAATGTTACTTTGCTCACACTCCAACAGCACGTCAAGTATTAAAACCATATGCCTCCATTCACTCCTATCAAATACGCTCACACATGCTTGCTGGAAGTCCAAGCCCTCGCACACAAAACTTCCTTTACCCCTCCCTCCAACCTTTCCTAGGCCGACCCCTCCCGCCTTCCCTCCACTACAGATTTATACACTCTCGAAGTCACTCTGTCTCGTTCCATTCTCTCTACATGTCCAAACCACCTCAACAACCCCTCCTCAGCTCTCTGGACAATCGTTTTGGTAATCCCGCACTCTCCTAATTTCCAAACTCCGAATTCTCTGCATTATATTCACACCACACATTGACCTCAGACATGACATTTCCACTGCCTCCAGCCTTCTCCTCGTTGCAACATTCATCACCCATGCTTCATACCCATATAAGAGCGTTGGTATAAATATACTGTCATACATTCCCTCTTTACTTCCATGGACAAGGTTCTTTGTCTCCACAGACTCGAAGTGCTCCACTCACCCTTTTCCCTCATCAATTCTATGATTCACCTCATCCTTCATAGACCCATCCGCCGACATGTCCACTCCCAAATATCTGAATACATTCACCTCCTCCATACTCTCTCCCTCCAATCTGATATCCAATCTTTCGTCACCTATTTTTTTGTTATCCTCATCACCTTACTCTTTCCTATATTCACTTTCAATTTTCTTCTTTTACACACCCTACCAAATTCATCCACCAACCTCTGCAACTTCTCTTCAGAATCTCCCAAAAGCACAGTGTCATCAGCAAAAAGCAACTGTGACAACTCCCACTTTGTATTTGCTTCTTTATCTTTTAGCCCAACACCTCTTGCCAAGACCCTCGCATTCACTTCTCTACAACCCCATCTATAAATATATTGAACAACCACGGTGACATCACACATCCTTGTCTAAGGCCCACTTTTACTAGGAAATAGTCCCCTTCCCTCCTACACACACTAACCTGAGCCTCACTATCCTCATAAAAACTCTTTACTGCTTTCAGTAACCTTCCTCCTATTCCATACACCTGCAACATCTGCCACATTGCCTCCCTATCTACCCTATCATACGCCTTTTCCAAATCCATAAATGCCACAAAAACATCTTTACCCTTATCCAAATACTGTTCACCTATATGTTTCACTGTAAACACTTGGTCTACACACCCCTACCTTTCCTAAAGCCCCTTGTTCATCTGCTATCCTACTTTCTGTCTTACTCTTAATTCTTTCAATAATAACTCTACCATACACTTTACCAGGTACACTCAACAGACTTATTCCCCTATAATTTTTGCACTCTCTTTGTCCCCTTTGCCTTTATACAAAGGAACAATACACGCTCTCTGCCAATCCCTAGGTACCTTACCCTCTTCCATACATTTATTAAATAATAGCACCAACCACTCCAAAACTATATCCCCACCTGCTTTTAACATTTCTATCTTTATCCCATCAATCCCAGCTGCCTTACCCCCTTACATTCTACCCACTGCCTCACGAACTTCCCCTACACTCACAACTGGCTCTTCCACACTCCTACAAGATGTTATTCCTCCTTGCCCTACACACGAAATCACAGCTTCCCTGTCTTCATCAACATTTAACAACTCCTCAAAATATTCTCTCCATCTTCCCGATACCTCTAACTCTCCATTTAATAACTCTCCTCTCCTATTTTTAACTGTCAAATCCATTTGTTCTCTAGGCTTCCTCAACTTATTAATCTCATTCCAAAACTTTTTCTTATTTTCAACAAAATTTGCTGATAACATCTCACCCACTCTCTCATCTGCTCTCTTTTTACATTGCTTCACCACTCTTTTAACCTCTCTTTTTACATTGCTTCACCACTCTTTTAACCTCTCTTTTTCTCTCCATATACTCTTCCCTCCTTGCATCACTTCTACTTTGTAAAAACCTCTCATATGCTAACTTTTTCTCCCTTACTACTCTCTTTACATCATCATTCCACCAATCGCTCCTCTTCCCTCCCGCACCCACTCGCCTGTAACCACAAACTTCTGCTGAACACTCTAACACTACATTTTTAAATCTACCCCATACATTTTCAACCCCATTGCCTACACTCTCACTAGCCCATCTATCCTCCAATAGTTGTTTATATCTTACCCTAACTGCCTCCTCTTTTAGTTTATAAACCTTCACCTCTCTCTTACTTACTGATTCTATTTTCCTTGTATCCCATCTACCTTTTACTCCCACTGTAGCTATAACTAAAAAGTGATCTGATATATCTGTGGCCCCTCTATAAACATGTACATCCTGAAGTCTACTCAACAGTCTTTTATCTACCAATACATAGTCCAACACACTACTATCATTACGCCCTACATCATATCTTGTATACTTATTTATCCTCTTTTTCTTAAAATATGTATTACCTATAACTAAACCCCTTTCTATACAAAGTTCAATCAAAGGGCTCCCATTATCATTTTTATTTCCTAGAATTGCAGATAGGGTTTTCCAGGTCTTTTTCATATACCCTTTTATGGTTTGGAATCTGCTCTCATAATACAATTTTTTCGACCTTTTTATCAGGCTGGTAAGGATTGATGAGTAGCGTTTGGATTGTTCTCTGGTTATTAGACCCCTTATGTATTGTTTTTCGTATTGGTGTCTTTTGTTAATGGATTTAAGGATGCTGGGTGTTAGCCAGGGATTGTTGATTCTCTTTGCTGTCATTCTATGTCGGAAAATTTTGGAAAAATAAATAAATTATTTTTTCTTATGAAATGATAGAGAATCTTTTCCCGATTGTAATGACACCAAAAGTATGAAATTTGATTGAAAACTTACGGAATTATGCTCTCGCAAAGTTAGCGAT